>JBBJLR010000153.1:19344739-19358795 GCA_037577145.1 Brachypetersius gabonensis
TCTTTGTCTCATTTTTTACACCACAGACACCTGACATTTTCACAGGGGTGTGTAGACTTTTTATATCCACTGTATGTATATACAAACAAAATAACCTTGATACATTTTACTGCTTTCTTGTTTGTTTTCATTCATTCTGTTCATTGTGCCAGCAGAAAGATGCATTAATAAAAATGAGGCATGGGTAAAGAGGAAAAAAAAAAAGTTTGAATTTATCTTTTATATTTGAGTGTGTGAAGTAGTCTTTCAGAAACTGCTTTGTGCTGACCTGGTCCCTCCATGGCAGCCATGTTGATGTGTGGGCCACTGCTCTGGCCTCCTTGGACACCCTTGAGTTGCTGCTCCAGCCGCTCTAGCTGGAAGATGAGGGAGCTCTTCTCGGTGCCCAGGGCCTCCAGCATTGTCTGTTTCTGGATCAGCGTCTCCGTCAGCTGGTGCAGGCGCCCCTCCAGCTCCGCCTGACTGCTGCTACTCAGAGTCTTGTTGGTCAGCTGGACAAAGAGGTGTTTATATGTGAGCACAAATTTCAATGTCTTTCTATACTTTTTATCCAAACACTCTTTCTAGGATACTGTTGGAAAAAAGCACATTTTGTTTGTGCCCCAGTATAAACCTTAAATGGTTCTTAAAGAATACTATTCTGTTGTTATATTCTTTAAGAACCATTTAGTACGCAGACATTTTTCAGTTTACAGCATTTTCTTAGAATATAAACTGACATTACATGGTGACATGGTGAATGTACGAAACTTAAAAGAACACTTCACTTAACAACATTCACTTAAAAGATCGCGAACAACACAACACTACTTCCCACTGCCATTTATCTGTTAACAGCAAGAAAACAGACTCCAAAACTGCTGTTATTTATTTCTTTTTAACAGAGCATAAGCTCTCGCAGCACTCGCGACACCGGGGCCACTGTCCTGAATATCGAGCTTCGGAGTTTTGGTTTCTTTATCTATTTAGGCGATGGGTTTTCTCCACTGTTTTACGACCTGTTTTAGATACTATTAGCGAATGAGACCCTTCATGACACACTACTGACTACCCATCTTAAAACTTCTGTTCTATTCCAATCTTTTTTTTAAATGTAAAATATACTACTACTAGCCTATTTTTATTATTATTGTTATTATTATTACTATTATTGGATGCGCCAGGCAACAAAAAGCCCTTTTGCACATCTTGTCTTTGTTTTGGGACATTAAAAGCCTTTGAGACTGATGTGGCACTAAATGCTGGGGAATTATTTTCTCTTACTATGAAGTTTTGCATCTTAAATAAGCGTCGAGAAACAGCTTGCAGCAGTCAATGTTTAAGAGAACTGCCGAAACCATAATGTTTATTTTTAGGAAAAATAATTAAATTGTTATTAAACCAAAGAAAAAAACAGCCTTTCCAGAACTCTGTCTGCCGAAGCTTGTTCAGATACCTCACTCCCCATTTTTTTCCTTCGGATCTGCATCAATCTCATTATTAACCTTTAGTGCCCTCAGTTGACGGAAATTTAATCAATGCATTACATTAATATGTATACTAGGGGGCTGTGTTTTATCCAATTTTTTTATTAAATAAAATTAGTAAGATACTCTGCTTTGCTCCGCCAATTAGTAATTGCTTGACAGACAACACCACAGATTTACCACAGATTTTAGGGTAATCGGTCACCTGATTCCTGAGTTTCTGGATCTCGTCTTCTCTGTCCTTAATCCGAGTCTGCAGTGAGCTTTTAGTACGGTGCTGTTCATCTTCCACATACTGCAGCTCCTGTGACACACAAAAAAGCATGTTATTTTACTTCGATATACTTACAGTTAAACAAACAAAACTGTCTAGATTATCATTCAATTACCACACATATTGCCTCTTGGTCAACAGACTGACAGTCGTCTTCTTTCTCTCTCACATACACACAACAAACCTGTTTGCAGCGTTCCAGCTCAGTTTCCACCTCTTGTTTGGCTCTGCTCTGCTGTGCAAGTTGCTCTTGTAGCTCCTGTAGCTGCTCCCTCCAGTTCTCAGCCTCCACCAAAGCCTGGCTCTCCAGCTCCTGCAGAGAGTCCACATGGTCAACGTACCATGCCTAAGAGCACCAGGCCAAACAGCACAACGCCTATTTGCTCAGTGATTAAATATAAACAGTTAAAAAAAACATACTATGCTTAAAAAACAAACCAATTCTGACCTAATCACAATCGCCTAAGCATTATTACCAAATTGACTAACATTCCCAAATGGATGCAATTGAATTGTGACTTTCACAGTAAAGCACCACAGGCAACAATGTGGTTTGGAGCAACTATGCAAATGTGTTTTCTGTTTGCATGTCACGTGGAAAATAAAAACATGTCTTTGTGCTGGATTTTATTTCCCTGTGCTACTGTAAAATTCAGCATGTTTCTACTGTCTCTACTTTTAATAAATCAAATCAACCTCCTCAGATGCTGCATTCATTATTTTCAGCAGAAAATAATGAATGTGTTTTGTATCTATTTTCTGTGCTGTGGCGCTTAAGAGTATATCCACCTGTATCTCTGACCGGAGGCTCAGTATCTGGGCTTGTAGTTTCTGTATCTCCTCTCTCTGGAGCTCTTTCTCATGCCGCAATTCCTCCAGCTCGACTCCTGCCACTGCTCCTCCTCCATCCAGAACCTCCAAGCCTGAGCTTTCCTTTAAACTGCTGATCAGCTTCTCCTTGGACTTAAAACACCAGAAAACCCAATAATGGAATAAGCTTCAAATTTTAATGTTCTGAGAATTTTTAATGTTCTGAGAAACACTTATGCTAGATAATAAGGGCACGCATTTAAGAATATTTAAACAAAAGGCCAGAGAGTATAAATGGAATATAAAAATGCCCAAAGCCAACCCACTGTGCGTATGAGTCAGGTACGTATGAACATTTCATGCTGATCAGTGGTGTTTAGGGTTTGATAAATTCCACACAGGCTGAAAGTATGAGTGTACAGACAATATATACTGGTAGACCTGTAAGATGCGAGAGGCTTTGTTTTTGTAGTCCTGCAGCTCCTGTTTGGCATAGTCAGCAGCAACCCGGGCACTTTTGGCTTGCTGTTGGATTTCCTCTGCTCTCTGCCTTTCCTCAGTAACCCTGCGTTCCACACCAGTCAGTGACTCTGCTAATGTCTGCCGCTCTGCCTCCACCTTGGACAGCCGCGCCGCAAACTCATTCTGACAGAGAAAGGCAAACAAGGATTGAGCATTGGGTTGGAGTGCTTATGAGAAACCACAATAAGTTAACATGAAAAAAAATCCAAAACAATTGACATATTCAACACATTATAGAGACACAATGATTCAACCTCTTCATCAGTAACTGAATAATGCACAAGTAAAAAACAAAAAAAACTAAACTAATTCACACAGTATTGCAGTTTCCCTAAAATGCAGCTGAATAGCCAAGACATGGTGGCCTATGTAAAGTTCTAAATTCTATAGTTCTATATTCACCTGCATCTGTCTGTAGCCGTCCTGTTCTCTCTTGAGGGCCACCTCAGACTCTCTTAGCCGGTCTTGCAGCGTCTGTAGAGCCTGAGAGTGCAGACTATTTCCCTGACTGTGATCTTGTAGGATCCTAGTGGCCAGAAACAGCAGTGTTTGCATTTATAAATGAAAAGGCAGGACAGAAAGACAGTGAAACAGATCACCCTGAAACAATGGGACATCTGGACATGGTTCTACTAAAACAGCTTAAATAAACTTTTAAGATAAGAAAGTTGGTTAATGCAATGGAGGAAATCAATTTTTGATACGAACAATATAAAAAACTACAAAACTGCTGTAATAAGTAGTACCACCTTTAAGTAAGACAAACAAGATTTATCATGTAGATTTAATGTTTAAATTTTGTTAGAAAATTCATTCAGATTTGCTGCAGAGATAGTTTTAATTTTGCTACTACTATGATCAGAAAGGAATAGGTGGTCATGGGGGCTTTCTACATATTTTAGGTTGCACTATTAAAAACAATAAAAAGCACTATATAGAATCCAATATATACTTTGACCAGGACCCACCTGGTCCTTTCATTCTGAGCCTCCTCCAGAGCAGAGCTTCGGGCCTTCAGTAACTGATCTGCTTCATCCAGTCGCACCTTCAGGACGGCCAGCTGTGCGTCTTTAGCTGACAGGGCCTCAGTGAGGTCATCAACCTGGGAGCGCAGCTCCCGGACTGTGCGGTCTGTGCGAGACTGCTCTGTATTCCACTTGTCAGCACGAGTTCGGGCCTGGTTCAACTCTGCAGGGACAAGACCTGATGGCTTACTGTCTGATTTGCATCTAAATGGAGTGATCTAGTTCCAGCCATTTCTATCTAAATAAATAATTTTTTTTTCAAAACAGCAGTGAGAAAATGCAGTAGCGGTACTAAAACATTATTAGTAATCGCAGTGTAATTAAATTAATATATCACAAAATAAATTGTACTCCTAATATGGAAAAAAAAAAAATTTAAATAATAGAATGTGTGAAAAATGCCATTGCACAGATCAGGACTTATCACTTAAACATTAAAAGTTCTAAAGTATGGAAGAGCTCACAAACAAGCACATAGTTTGCTTATTGCTTATTTTACTGCTCCCTTGTGGACAGCATTTACTACAAAATACAGCATTAAGCCTACTGCTGACATTTAACATTTGTGTTTCACTAATGTATTAAAATATATTTTAAAATGTAAAAATTCATGTTTTGAAACAAAACTGACAGGCTTTCAACACAGCATCATCTACAACTTACTATTAACTGTGATTACTGCTTTGTTATGTAGCAGTGATCTCACCCTCCTGTGTGTCCTTTGTTCTCTGGACGAGGGAGGCCATCTCCTGGTTGAGAGAGGACACTTCACTGCGCAGCAGCTGGTTCTCCAATCGTAAGCTGGACAACACAGGGCCAACCTGCTCTTCTGGGGCTGCTGTGTCCACAGTGGCCGGGGGGTCCAGCGGAGCAGCAAGCCCAGAGTCAGAACTCTCTGGAGTTTCACCTGCAGAGAAGAAGGGGGCATTAGAAGTACAACAAATAAATAAATAAATCTTGATATAAAAACAGTGTTGGTACCTTAATAACCACACCACTCACAAACTTCTTATAATGACTAAACAGAAAGGGAACGTAACATTTTAAACTACACTGAGAGACAATTTCAGTTCCAGAAAGCACATAACGTTTATTAGACATTACTTTTTTGCAAGTAATCGGAAAATCATCTTAAAGAAAACCATATTTGAGCGTACCTTGGCTGAAGTCCCGAGCGGAGCCATCCTCAGTCCTGGCACTGTGTGTGCTGGCGCTAAGTGAGCTGAGGCTGGAGTTTCGAGACAGACCCCTGATGGAGGGAGGTGTGGCTGGGGCCGAGGGGACTGCCTGGGGGGGTGCAGTCACTGATCCAGCAGTTACCTGGTACTGAGCCTGGCCATCAGACAAACCCATCGCTCTGACCTCTAGCCTCTCACTCTGCGGTGGATCTGAGCTGTTTAAGAAGTCAAAAAGTAGGTCGTCATCCACTTCTGGCTTTTTGGGCCTGATGAAGTTGGAGGAAGCTCTTATGCCACCACTGCTGCTGCTGCTGCTGCTAGCAGGGGCAGAGCCAAGATGAACTGCACTGGACACGTTGGAAGTGCCAGTTAGTACAGTAGCTTTGGACTTCTTAATGTTCCCAGCAGCTGTGGAGATGAAGCCAGATGTTTCCTGACTAGAGGATGAACCGGTGTATTCATGCTGGGGTTCATAAGGTGCTCTATAGTTTTCCGAGTTCTGCTGAGACGAGACTGGTTCCACAGGGTTGTAGGACGACAGGGAGGATTTTCTGTTCGATTGTTTAGTCAGAGCGGTGGCCGCTCCCTGGTCCACTTTATTCAAAAAGTCCTCTGCTCGGCCAGCCAAATCAGCCAGCCAAGACATCCTGAGGGCTGTGAAGTTATCACACATTTAAGATTAAAGACCCATATACAACAGCAAAGTCAGCAACTGTAACACGTATAAAGTCCCTAAACATGACATACCACAGAAAACACAGCATCCAACCACTACATCAGCTCATGGTCATAATCTCTTTTTTTTTTCTTTAATACAACAAACCATTTTTCTTTCACTTCTAATATTACCCTAATATAATTAAACTGTAAAATCCCTCCAGACTAAACAGGCACACAATCAAAATGTTGACGAACTTCTAAACAATCTCTGACCAGTCAATAAGCACAAAGTCCCCTCATATCAATAACTGTAGATCGCATTTATCCAGGCTTACTATAATGAGCACCATTAATGCCACCTTTTCTCTTCTGTGACTAGTACTGACTTTATTTACTTTTATTAAGCATTAAAATGTTTGTCAAAGTTTTAAGTAATTAAAACTTGTCTCTCAAGGAAATACTACTTAAACATTATTCCACAGAAAGAAAAACACATGATGACATGTTCAGAAGACTGGATCAGATTCATTCTGTTTCATCCTCTGGCAATCAGTTTTGATATTGGTCCTTTCGCTGAAACTCATCAATGTTGATAAGCAATGTTTAAGTTTTAATCAAAAGCAAAAAGGTACATCTACAGTACATCTAATGTCTACCCACTAAGGATCTTCAAATGGGTCAGATATTAAGCATAGCCATGGGTCTATACAGTACAGTTTTAATCCCTATCACGACTGTCATATGATTTAACAATAACTTGTGTAAAAATCCTTCAACCAACTAAACTGCTAGAACACTCTGGCATTACTTAGCTAAGGCAACCCTTCTCTGTAAATCTCCTATCTATGCACATACAAATACAAACAAAAAGTTAAGTTTTACTATGAATTTCTTTATGACAACGTGATCAACGAAAACGTCACATTCTCAGCCTTAGTTTTATAAATTGTTTGGAAAAATAAATAGATAAACATAGTTTGTAGGGCAGGAAGGTAGTTAGCTTCTTTAGCTTAGCCTGACCTGGCTTAGCTTTAGCTTAGCTTAGCCTAACCAGAGCTGAGGGTGTAAATATTGTTTTTCTCGGTACCTGAAGTGTCTTGGTTTCACTGAAGAGGGGAATACATATCTTTCGATTGCATTTTTCTTCAATAAAAGTGAGATCCAGTCGCACTCAATGTGATCCTCGGCTATCTGTTAGTACCTCCAGCGTCAATGTTTTCATTCCTGAACTCAGCCCATCAGCTGAGGTCCGGCTCTACGTGGCCGAGGCTCGAAGCGCCTCTCCCGGACAGAGAGAGCGAGCTGCTGCCCCCTGCTGCCACTCAGCCAGACCCACACTCTCGCACAGATTCATTCCCTACTACTTCTCTTTAAAAATGAACACAATGTGGACTAAAGTATTGGGACAAACATATTTTCCATGGTTTAGGATAGGTCCCTTACATCCGGTGAGGAGCTATCTTAATTCTTCAGCCTACTAAAACATTTTGGTCAACGCCATGCTTCCAACTTGGTGGAAACAGTTTAAAGAAGGCCCTTTTCTATTACAGCATGACTGTACCCAAGTGCACAAAGCATGGTCCATGAAGACATGGTTGGATGCGTTCAGTGTGGAAGAACTTGATCTCAACACCATCCAACACCTTTTAGTATGAACTAGAACGGAAATTGTAAGCCAGGCCTTGTCCCACATCAGTGCCTGACACATAAAAGGCCTACAGCAAAATCTTGTGGAAAGCCTTGCAAAGAGTGGAAGCTGGTATAGCTGGAAATGGGAGACCAACTCCATGTTAAAGTCTTTGTATTTGACTGCAATGTCATTAAAGTCCCTGTTGTTACAATACCTTTGTCCATGTAGTGTCTGTCAAAATAGATTTCTTTATTATAGTGACCATATTTCAGGCACCATCAGAGTAATTTCTGGACAATAAAGTGTGACTGGATGAAGATGAGCAATTTTGTACCAATGCTAAATCATAATCTCAAGGAAATATTCATTTTAATATTCAGGTCAGTCTTTTGAATGGGCTTTCATAAAAATATCCTGTATTCACACAAAATCTGGAAACTCTTTCCACATATGTTGAGAATATAGCATCTGCCCAGTTCAAATTGTGTTTTCAAAAAAGTGTTTACATATATATGTATGTTTGATCTCCTTTGTTGTCACAGTAGGTTGAACATGTTTTTAAACCAAACCTTTACTTCCACATATAGGCCTCTGCAAGTGGCCCAAGCCTGTTGATCACATCCATCACTTCAGAGCTTTAGCACCTTATTAGACAAAAATGATGCAAAACAAGACAACTGCACTGGAGTTTTACTGGAAATTTAAAGTCAACTTGTTTTTAGCTTAAGGAAACTTCTACTTGTTACTGTGGTTGCTTTATCAAAATAATAGTACTTTATACCCCCAAATTCCTCCCAATGTAAAGTATTTTGTTTTAATTAAAATATTCATTACCATCTTTTAACATGCTTTATAAAAAAAACTATGAAGTACGAAAGAGGAAGTACGAAACAGTGCTTTCTTTATTTCGCTGCACTCATCTCAAATGGCCAAATCTTATTTACAAGGCATGCCACATCAATACGAGAACCGACTAAAGGACATCATTAATAACCAATGATCAATAGTCAATAACACATTAGCTCCGAAGGGAATAGAGGGATACTGAAGAAAAAAAAAAAGAATAAGCTTTGCCACTGAAAAGAGGTACTCAATGCACTTGTTTCATATTTGTTCCAAAATGAGCAGGTTTTGTCCATTTAGGGGAGTGTTTTTTTTTTTTTTAATTATTAGTCATTCTTCAGATTATCCGACGTTGAGATCAACCAGAACTTCCATTAAAGAGGATTAACAGAGTCAGAAAAAGGCTTGAGCTGGGTGTGGAAACAAATTTGCAACACCACTCCAGATTCCAGATGGATAAAAAGCTTCTGAGGGGGAAAAAAAAAAAAAGAGCACACCCATAAAAAGTACTCCAATATCATCAGATTAATAATTAAAGTCCTCTTTTAAGATGGTCATTCATTAAGTTCCACTTCCCTCAAAGGTGGGCCAGATATATATAAAAAAACACACCTATGAAGATTAGGATGAAAAACACTGACATTTCACTTACCAAAAAAACAAAACAAAACAACAAAACAAAACAAAACCAACAACTCAAAAAGCAGAACTAAATATAAAACAAAATGAAAAAAAAAATACGGGTACACTTTTTTGTAAATAAACCAGTGGACATTCCTTTTCCTAAAAAAGTAATCCTATGAAGAAAGAAGAAAAAAAGAAAAAAGAAAAACAATATACAGTTATATTTCATGAAGATGTCATGTTTTCTCACTTTCAGAACTCTTGCGCACACAATTGCACAAGTAAAAGTCTCGCACTGTCTCAAATCACCCACACACACACACACACACACCACTTTCTCACAAAAGGTATACATGTATACAAGCTTTCTCACTCTCTGTCTCTCAGTCACACACACACAAACACACAGGGTTGGGGCATATAGCTTCAACTTCAGTCTCAGTTCCCTGGCGCAGTTTGCTAACACATGCAGGAAGAGATGGAGCAGGGGTAGTGAGGGGGATGGTGTGAGGTCGGGGAGGAGGGGTGTGTCAGATGAGGCCTCGTCTCTTTTTGTAGTCCTCCAAGTTGAGTGACCGGCGAGGAGCTCCGTCCTTCACCGGCAGGGCGTTGGAGCTGACTGACAGAGACTTAGCCTCTGCAGAACACAATAAAGACACTCATCAGCTACTGTATCCTTTACTGCACTGACTTAACATCAGAGAAACAATGAGGCTTTTCCAGGGAGCTCTGTGCACTTTAAAATGATGCATAAACTAAACTCATTAATCATATGTTTCTGTTCCATAATAAACCCTTAAAAAGTGCCATCGTCTTACTACTACAAATAAACTGGACATATAAGCAGAGCAAGATAAAAAAAATATTTTGTGGTAATAATAGCTATACGAATTAAATAATTTTGTTGTACTAATAAAACAAAAAAGCCTAAATTCTGCACATTTTAAACTAAATTATGACTCAGTGGGTGATTATAATCCCACAACCTGTTCCATAATAAATGGAAGACCCTTACAAAATGCAGCAGTCAATATTTTACATTTTTTACCCTTACAACTGACTGGAATAAATAGGGGTGTAACAATTCAATGAAACATGACATAACAATGCAAAAGAAAGTCTACGCATCATTTAGTAAATAAATTCTATTTATGATGCCAAATGCAGCTGCACTGAACCCCGTTTTGCAGCTTCTTTCTGGCTCTAATGACATTAGTTTATGCTACCATTAAATAGTCATAGCAGCCATCTCTTCTTCATTCAAAGTGTTTAAAGTAGCATTATGATATAGAAAAACTGAGTATTGTGAACTGAACCAAATCAGGCAACATCTTTCAGAGTGCGTCCATTTCTTATTTATGTAGGTCTAATTCTGTTTCACCTTTTCTAGGATTTTCACATTATAGTAATATATTACTGTAAACAGATTAATTTGTGTTTTCTTATGTAGACTTTTTACTCAAACTCCCTTAAATTTGTGAACCATTTGAACAGAAAGCCACTAGGTAACTGGACACCAATGAGTGAGTGTTTCCAAAAGAGAAAAACGAGTAAGTCTTCTGAACTGTAGAGACCTGCAATGCAGTGACACTCACCAGCATTGGGAACCTGCAGGTCGATTTTGACGTCAAAGTCGTGAACTTTAAACAGATCCTCTGAGAGGTCGCTGGTTGGCTTTGATGCATCTTTTTCTTTCTGGTTAGTCGGTCCCTGCAAAATACATCCAAATCACATGCTGTGCTCAGAAAAGGGCGGTACTGCTCTATATAACAAATTTTTCTTTTAGTACAAACAGATAAACTGTGCACTGTACACTCGAGTTTGATTTCATGATAAAAATCACATTTATCCATTATATTTGTGCACAAATTCATATTCTGCTCACCTGTTTGTTGCCCTGCTGTGTGTTGTCCTGACCGGAGCCTGAACCGTATTTCTGATTAAGGTGGGCGAGGATAGCAGCATGGACAGAAGGATCTCTGGCCTGTGAAAAAGAAAAACTAATTTAACTCCCCAATCTCCCCTGATGAGAGAGCTTGACATACACAGTACTGCAGTCATGAAATTTCAGTCAAAACTCACAATTAATCTTACATCACGATTAATTGCAAGGTTTTCTGTAATGAATTGGGATTAATGGCATTGTTAAACTCAAAATTAAACAATTACTTTAAAAGTAGTCTAGAGATGGGCCCGATTCGATATGATTTTGGTAGAGATTTCACGACAAAGAGTACCAGGAATTTTTGCTAACAAACAGGGAGAAGACATCAGGCAGCAGACACTCGCTGACGGTTTCCAAAAATCCAACAAATTCACAGCAGACAACCCTAAAGCGAAAGGAACATCAAAGACGACTCTCAGCTCTCCCTCAAGACCTCTTTGGGGTTCTTTCAGGGGCTATTTTGTGTGTTTTGTTGGCTGGTTTTGCCCTGTCCCCCTCTCTCTATCTCTCAAAACATGAGGCTTAAGTTGGGCAACTAGTAACTCAGCCAGTCCACCTTAAATACAGAAGTGGTTAGATTACACTCTGCCCGTGTCTTGGCTCAGAATTCACGTTATTTTCCATTTTTTTGCACTTTTTCTTCTCAGTTGTTTCTGCTAAAATGGACATAATACTTGAACTGCTTATTTGATTCAGCCCAGATTGTTGTTTTTGATATTTACAAAATTTTACAGCTGTTGCTGCTACCTTTTTGTGAAATATGACACAGTAAAATTCCTTTGGAATGTCTAACAAACAGCACAATTTCAATATTAATATTAAAATAAAAATGTATTATATTGGAATCTGCATCCGTATCGGCAGTCATGCATCGGAATTGGATTGGAACGGGGAAAACGTGGACCAGCCAATCACTATCCACAAGAACAAAATACATGTCTATGCTTAGAGCTGCACGCACTCACAAGCACAAAAAAGCAACAGATTTTCAAAATTAAAGGATTAAAAAAAAACCAAAACAAAACAAAAAACCCAAACTGTGCTAACATGTAGTGTTGTCACAGTACCAAAATTTCAGTATTCAGTACCAATACCAGTGAAAATCCACGGTTCTCGGTACCAATTTCGGTACCAAAGCAAAACACAAAAAACATGAATTGAATTCCTTCATTAAATCTGGGTGACAGTCTTTGAGGTGTTTTATAAGGTTTGATGTATTTCCTCCTTTTGACATAAAACTTAAATGACACCGCTTGCAAATGGGTGATTAGTGATGTTGCCCTTGTCATCAGCCGCAAAAACAAAATACTTCCACTCGAGGCTCTTTCCCTCTTTATTTCCATCGTGCAGATTCCGAGCCGCCTTATCAGCAGCCATGCCGGTCGCCATGTCTCTGTGCTTTTACGAAGAAGACGCAACTGCACAATACGCACCTATCGGGTAGCGCAGCAAGAACCGGGCGCTCGGTACCACCGGTACTTCAGAAAACCTGGTACCGTCACATTTTAATTTTTTAGTACCGTCTTGGTACTGAAGTACCGGGCCTTTGACAACACTACTAACATGCATTAAGTACATAATGCGTTAACATGTCCGGCCCTAACACACACACACACGCACACACAAGGGAGGGAGAAAGATCTTACGTTGGACACCATAGTTGGCTTGCATTGTCGTCTGGTGAAAGGGTCCATTTGCTGGTTCTTAGAGTTTTGACCCTCAGCCTGAGAAAGGGCCAACACTGTTAGACTCACAGTTCTATCAGACAGAACTTGTAAACTCTCAGACAGGATCTAACATATACATACCACCAGAGCTTTCTCAGACTCCACAATGTTCCAGCTGCGGTTCCTCTGGTTGATGTAACTGAGAAAAAAAGCAAAAAAAACCAGAAAGCATGGATTAAAGCAAAAAAATAAATAAATAAATCATCTGACGTAAGAGATGACGAGGTGGGCGTTAACGAGGGTGGGCGGGTGGTGGAACTAAACCGTACGTTCACTTAAAAGATTGCAAACGACAAAACACTACTTCTCCACTGCCATTCTTCTGTTAACAGCAAGAAAACAGACTCCAAAACTGCGGTTATTTATTCATTTTTAACGCAGCACTCGCAACACCGGAGCCACTGTCCTGAATATCGAGCTTCAGAGTTTTGGCTTCTTTATCTATTCATGCGATGGGTTTTCTCCGCTGTTTTCCGACCTGTTTTAGCTACTATTAGCGAATGAGACCCTCCATGACACTCTACTGACTTCCAATCTTAGAACTTCCGTTGTATTCCGAACTTTTAAATATACTAATACTAGCCTATTATTGTGCCCTATTATAATTATTATTGTTATTATTACTATTATTACTATTATTATGCGCCAGGCAACAAGAAGCCCTTTTGCAGATCTCGTCTTTGTTTTGTGACATTAAAAGCCCTTGAGACTGATGTGACACTAAATGCTGGGGAATTATTTTCTCTTTCTATGAAGTTTGGCGTCTTAAACAAGCACCGAGAAACAGCTTGCAGCCAGTAGGCTACTCCGCAGGCGCCAATGTTTAAGAGAACTGCCAAAACCATTACGTTTATTTTTATTTTTAGAAAAAATAACTAAATCGTAATTAAACCAAAGAAAAAGACAGCCTTTCCAGAACTTTGTCTGCCGAAGCTTGTTCAGCTCCACCCTCGTTCCCCATTTTTTCCTTCAGATCTGCATCAATCTCACTATTAACCTTTAGTGCCCTCAGTTGACGGAAATCCGTCATAGCGACAGAGAACTTTAATCCATGAGAAAGGTGGAAAGAGGGGAGAAAGATATCAGAGTTGATCAGATTTGACTATTTCTGCAAACATGCAGTCATTAAGTTGCATGTTTGCACATATATTCTCACCTGATAGCAGAAATGTTTTTGGTTCTCTGTCGGTCAAGAGCTTCAGCCCTCTCCTCTAGTTCATTCAACTGATCCTGCAGCATTTTCACTTTCTCACCATCACCGCTTTCCTCAGCCATGGCCTACACACACACACACACACACACACACACACACACACACACACACACACACACACACACACACACACACACAC
>JBBJLR010000153.1:19368139-19380483 GCA_037577145.1 Brachypetersius gabonensis
CTCTCTCTCTCTCTCTCTCTCTCTCTCTCACACACACACACACACACACACACACACACACACACACACACACACTAGTAATACCCTGCTATATTATGCTATACTTTACATTACAATGCTACACTATATTGGACTATACTATAACACCATGCTACACTATTCTATACTATCCTTTGACTTGATATTTATTTCAGAGGCACTATAATAAACTGCACCACAAACCACTTGAATTATTTTAGTTTAATATTGTGCCAGTTTCAACATTTTAACAGGTATTTTATGCTTGGGTTTTAACAATTTTTTTTTTACTGTGATTTTATTTTTATATGTGATGATCACAAAATCTACCACGCAACACTGACAATATCAGAGCAGGAACCTAAGAAAAACAATTTAATACAGTCACTAAGATCTAAAAAAAAAATAAGAGTACATTTTATCTCAAATGGTCTCACAACGTCGGAACTTTTGCAGTCTCGGTTAGTTTCAGCACGTGTTGTTTTTGCGGCGGAATGCGATGGAAGCAGGCTGAGTTACGGGAGAGATGTTTGAGCAAATATTTGATAAAACCCGATTATCATTGTATATTCTTTTAGGTATTTCTGTGTATTACGGCCTCTTAGTAGTCTCGTGTCTGTAATTATTTCTATCCTCGT
Organism: Brachypetersius gabonensis; assembly: GCA_037577145.1. Taxonomy (NCBI): domain Eukaryota; kingdom Metazoa; phylum Chordata; class Actinopteri; order Characiformes; family Alestidae; genus Brachypetersius; species Brachypetersius gabonensis. The sequence goes on from JBBJLR010000153.1 coordinate 19,368,796, forward strand.
CAATATTTAGTTTTTCTATTGTATGTACCACAGTTGACTGTGTTTTGTGGATTTTCCTATAAGACTTTTTATCCTTTTCCGCACATTTAATAGAAGGTTAGCCACTTTTAGCATCGAACTCCTGTGTCTGGTAGGCCAGACCGGGTTGTCCTGTTATTTTTGAACTAGTTTGACTGGTTTTGGTGATTTTAGAGGTCAGTGCTGTGTCCAGTCCAGGATGTCCAGGGTGATTCTCCGGACCCCAGCAGTAGTGTGTGGAGTATTTCAGCGACAGCTTCTCAAGCCCTGGGCTTCACATTCAGTGGTCCTGAGCACCAGGACAGTTTATGAAAGAGATTACAGAAGGCCAGGCCAGGCTCCAGACACTCGGTGGCCGTGGCAGAAGATCCACTTCAACTTTTCCAAGGGCCTGGATGGGATACGAAAGCACTTTGGGCTGCTGAAGGATGAGTTCATGGGCCAATGGACAGGGCCTGAGGGCCGGCCTCTGTTGGAACATATGCTGGAGCAGACCAGGGTACAGTGGGAGTTCCGAGGACCTGAGTCTTTGAGTCAGTGGGTGGTGTCTTCAGACCGAGAGATAGGTGGCCGGAGTGAAGCATACATGAAACTGGGTAGAAATAACACCACCTGCATGCTGTATGGGACTCTATGTTCAGTTCCACCTCGGGATGGAGAGACAAGATACAGTGGATACTGCACACTGCGCTCCAAGCAGCCTCTGGTTAGTAGTTTGCCATTCAGGAATCAGGCACAGGGGCGGGCGGTGTGATGATCTATGATATTTGAAGATGTCTTCATTGTTCATGAGACATGGTACTTATCAGGATATTTTATTATATTTCATAAGGTGGATCAGGTATTTGATGAGGCAAAACAGATGCAATGTATAAGTAATTCTACATAAATACTTTGATTTTAACATTTCACACACCGAATCACTAATTCACTTAGACGGGACAAACTGGATTCTATAAAGACTATATCCACCTTTGATTGCAGCTTCCACATCCCAGACTTAGCCTGAACCTAGACTAAATCAGCACTGGCAATGACACTGCAGTTAGTTTCCTTAGTCTATGTCCTATGTCCTGAAAAGTAAAGTGAATGAAAAGGTGTGTATACAACAAATAATGTTCTGGTTTGTAACTTTGAAGTCGTCTTTTAATCCCCTGGCAGTCTTCATTTGACCGGAAGAAGCATTTTGATTGGTCAAGCTTCAACACATTGTACCTGCGTATACGCGGAGATGGGAGGCCATGGATGGTGAACATTTCAGCAGAGACCTACTTCTCCCACCAAAGAAATGACATTTACAGTTACTTCCTGTACACTCGAGGGGGTCCATACTGGCAGGATGTTAAGGTTTGTGCTGTATTTTAGAGTTATTTGTATCTAGTATAGAGTGATCAAATATTTATTGGTCTTAAGGGAACATATTATGTAAAATTTACTTTAGTTGTAGTAGGTCTATGGGATATACAAAACATGTTCATGAAGTTATTTGCACAAAATCACTCTCACATAAAGAGATCTCACCAGGTTTATTCTTAACAGTACTTTAAAAAATGAGCTGTTTAGACAGAGGGCCCAGTATGACGTCAAAATGGGCCAATTTGCATAGCACCGCCCATCATCTGTCAAGACCCCACCCACTTTTATGAGCATGGATAAGACGAGCACTACGGCTACAGGCAGAGGCAAGTCACACGTGAAGTGTTGTGTTGTTGCTGCAAAGAACAACACAAATCCCTACACTTTCTCCCAGACAAAGAAAACCACAGAACTGCATGGCTCCATTTAATTTTCGATGGCCATGTCCCAGCAACAATCGGCTTCGTTCCATCTTAAAAAGTTCCACTTCAGGAATTTAGCTAGCGGTGCCATTTCAGATGCCGTGCATAAAGCTTTACTCGCTTTAAACGCTGATTTTAATTGTTGATTGTTGATTGTTTTGCTATTTTTATTATTGTTTTTTTCTCTGTAAGGTGAACTTGGGTTTTAGAAAGGCACACTTATGTAAAATATATTATTATTATAATTATTATTATTATTATTATTATTAATAAAGAATATGAGACGCATGAATGTGATTAAATAGGTTATTGTCAGTAAATAGTTAACTGTCTATTTCTGACGTGTTCTGACGTGGTGCAGCAAAACAAACTATATTTGTGCGTACCCACCTGATACCTCTCACAAAAGCAAAACTGTTCTAAAAATTGTGCAGTGTAATTATTTCCGTCAAGGAACACGTGTCAGCATCAGCCAATCAGAGGCAGAGACTGCACTGTGTACACAAGCGCACACACAGAGAGGGAAAAAAAATAGTTGACTTCACTCGGGGGGCGTGGACTAGTAGACTTTTCTGTTAATGCCCTAGTGCCATATGATAAGAATGGGGCGCGGTGGAAGGCAATAACAAACGCTGTCGCGATGTATGTTGCAAAAGATATTGTGCCCATATATACTGTGGAAAAGCCAGGATTCATTCATATGCTAAAAGTTTTAGACCCAACGTATGTGTTGGATTTAACTTTAACCTTATAGTAAGTAAAAGAAAAAACTCAAAGTTTTGAACCATTTAGTTGTCATCTGTAGTATTTTGAGGAGGGGAGGGGAAAATTGATTCAAATCGAAAATCGGATTTATTGTGAAAAAATCTGAGATTTTATTTTTAGGCCATATCGCCCCGCACTAATGTAAGGAATTTCAAATAATGACTTTTGTGTTTCTATCGAACACATAGGGCTGAATAGTGCCTCGGTTTTCTGCCATTTTCATGTGTCAAATGAGCAGCATAAGGGAAGGGGATGGGATGGGATGGGTGGGGCGTGGCCAGCAACAGTTTATTTGCATGAAAGGGACATAGCCCTGAAACGGCTTGTTTTGAAAGGAACTGAAACTGTGAATAATTAAGCTGATGAGATCTCATCATGTAAGAGTGATTTTGTGCAAAGAACTTCATGAACATGTTTTGTATAGTCCATAGACCTATTATAGCTTGTTTTTTTTTTTAAAAAAAGTGAATTTTGCATGTCCCCATTAAAACCATTGATTGGAAAAAAATCTAGTTTAGACTATAAACATTGACAAAATTTACATTTACATTATTAGGCAGATGGTTTTCTTCAGTAACATTTTAGGCATATCACATGTTGGTGAATTTAGTTAGGAGTCATGCCCAAGGTTTAATGTGGCATCACCCAAAGTGGGAATCTAACCACATTCTCCAGGGGGGGTATTCCACGAAACTGGTTTAAGGGAAAGTCTGGCTTACTTTGAAAAATCTCACTTAGTTAAGTGGGAGTTCCGTTCCATCAACGTGGTTTAAATGAGTCCCCGCTGTGGTAACTTCCATGGTAACTTAGACAGGAGAACAAGTCTGGTCCAGACCAGGTTAAAGTTCTCGCTTAGTCTAGCTTTGTCTCAAGAAATGTCGGACGTGTGGAAGCAGAGATTGTTCCGTCATGAGAATTCCCTGCTATCGCTACTCATTCAAAAAAGGGACTGTACACATCTTAGCATTTTCATTGCATTAAAATATTAAATACTCATAGTATTGCAAATGAAAAATGAAATCGGAAATAAAAAACATATACTAATAATAAGAACATAAAGCATAAAACACCTTATTATTTAAAGTAAAACATAAAAAATATTATTAGTGGATTGCCTAGTGGTTGGAGCATTGGTCCTACAATCAAAACGTTGGGGGTTAGAATCTCAACTGCTAGTTTCACCACTGAGGTTCCCTTGAATAAGGTACTGCTCTCCAGCGCCCCTCCCTGGCAACAGCCCACTGCTTCACTTGGTGAATGGGTAAAAAAGCATTGTTCACATTGTGCTGTGGTGTGTTCAGGTGTGACTATAAGGGTTAATAAAGAAATTAAATTAAGGTCAGGCCTATTTAAGGAGCACTGAGACTGACACCTGCCTGGAGATTCAGCAGAAAGAAAGACACAAAGGGCATGCAGACCACCAGCTCCAAGGGTCTTTAGGGACTTTCATGTTGGGGGTGTCTTTTGAACGATAGGAATGTTATACACAGCAATACTTTCTTCTACAGGTGGGTTTAATTGAGTCCTGCTTGGGGACGGGGGTTACGCCTGCGTGCCTTACCTTTTAGCCCATTACTCAGAACCTTAAACTGAGGCAGAGAACGCCTGGGACACCGCCCACAGCAGAACAAGGGCACAAATCCAGATGATCTCTGGCCAATAAAAGTCGAGGTTCAACATTCATACACACCACATTTCTTTTAGACCAGTGGTTCCCTTTTTTCCTTGAAGCCCCATCTGCCTGTGTGCAAGACAAGCCAGGCACCCCCAACTCCTACCCGCGTGGATGCACAAAAATGCATACAACCTCAATGCTCAATATAACCTCAATGCAGACAAAATTTCTTTCTGTAGATTAGATGACTGATAGGCATCAGAGTAAGGCAGGAAAGACTACTCACACTGATGAGGAGCAGTGGGAGGACATTCCTGCTCCTGAAGAGGGAATAGATAGGAGTGTGAGGAACCCTTACAGAGACTCTGTTTTACAGCCACTGGAGATGGCCATGCCTCTACCATTCTGAATTTACTTTTTTTTTTGTTGAGAATTTTCTTTATTCAAAGATGTGTATTAATCAGACATTTTTTGAAGCTGTGGAGGGAGAACAGAAAATTAAACTCTGTTCAAGCCGTTTGTCATTGTGGTTTGTGTCCTTGCATCCTTCTCTACTTTCTTGATGTCTAACATTTTTTTTTATTAGTAGCCTTTTGTATTCAAGGTCAAGCTTCTCCCTTTCAGTTTTCTTTTATACATGGCACATATATCCTGTGATAAGGGTTAATGGGTAATAAAGAAGCTTAGTATGTTGGTTATATAAAGGCAGGCAGCTGGCTTAGTCTTGTTTATGGACTTTGTCAGTTCCGCTTTAACCGTCAAAAATAGCCGTTTTAACGGCGTCCGGTTCTAAACGAGAACTCTGACCGTTAAAGTCGTTAGAGTAGATACATCTTATACAAACTTATTGCAGCGAGGTGGCAGTTAATCACTGTACCACAAAATCATGATATTCACAAATACATGACTTACGCATTTAGTCTGTCTGCTATAGTTTTAAGTTCCAATGTCATGGACAGATAACAATGTAGCATCATTACCGTAATGAAATTCTTAGGCTCGTGTTCTCCCAACTTTACATAAATATAAGTATATGGAAAAATATTTAAATTTTAGAAATATATTCTGCCAAGCCACCACTCACCACCTGGGAGGTGGCGCTAGTTTGAATCTCACTTTTTCAGGGAAGTCTGACTTTCGTTAGCTACTTTCATGGAATACCCCCCAGCTTGCAAGGCAGTGATTGTAACCACTACAACTATTAACCAATGAGATGGCTGCTACAATTATTGGAATACACAACAGGTGGTCTTGTTTAACAGATTTGAGGGAAGTATGAGTACGACATAGTGCTAACTAGTGGGGTCCAAGCTTGTATTACTTGTAGCTGTGGTGCTACTCTTCACTTAGTACATAAGTGAATTTCAAGAGGTTTTAAGAAAAATGTAATTTAGTTCAAAAATCATATTGCTACTGCAGTAAAAAACAAAAAGGTTAAGACTGGAAAACATGCCTTCATAATGTTAATGCTTTTTTTTTGGTTGCAGATTCCATTTTCAAAGTTTTTTCTCTCAAGTCGAGGCAGAATACAAGACAATCAGCATGTTCTCTGGCTCGATAAGGTTGGGTGAACTGTATTGATTGAGAAATTATATGGTGAATACTATTGAGATGTTGACATTTGCCTCTTCCTCAGTATGTGTAACTTTTTTTGGGCTTGTGTGCAGGTGAACACTATTGGATTCACCCTCGGGGACAAAGCAGATGGTCCATTCCAGCTAGAGGTTGACTTCATCGCTCTGTGTAATGACCGTGCTCACACTGAAGAGTTTGCATATGAACTATATAAGAGGAACCCAGAAGTTTGAGTGGCAGTTTTGACCACTAAACACAAAAACAGCTTATAAAACAGTACATTTATTTAATAGCAAATAAAAATGAATGACATCTATAATTCATACTGTGTATATAAAGAACAGTCATGTATAAACTTTTTTTGTTTGAAAAGGGGCAAACAAACACTGACAAAAGGACAGACAAAAGTAAAGTTAAAATGTACAGGTAGCTAAACAAGCAGTCTAACAAAAACCCTAAGTATTAAGCTACTGCCAGGCCACGTCTGGCACCAAGCACTTTTTCTTTCTTCTGCTTCCTGTCTTCTGTACGCTTGATGCGACGGTCCTCTCTGCAACAGAAAAAAAAAAAATTATGGTTCCCATTCAACAAACATTTAAACAGACTGCTCTCATAATATTGGGGATACAATACAGATGCACAATAAGAATCTGCAGATTTTCGCATCAAACACAAAAATGGCCAAATGATGCTAAGGAACAGGAACACTGTTTCGTGTTTATTAAGAAACGAGGTGGATAAATGCACATTTACATGATTCTGCTAAAAATCATGTACAAAAGTGGTTTCATTTAAGAAAGTCACTTTGGCTCTGGTCACTCATAACTTGTGTGTGTCTGAAATCACACACTTACGTGAGTGCACCGCAATGTAGTGCACGCTGCTGTGGGCAAGAGTTGTCCTCAATGGAACACTAACATTTTGCACTTTGCGGCAGTTACGGACTAACATTGGATTGCGATTATCCAGCCTGCCAAAATATCTGCCAGCTTTTGTTTCCAGAATTAATTTCCTTGTGATTTGCCTATGCTTGGGCTTGCGTCGGCATTTCATTGTTGGCCGCCGTTATGAAAACTTGTCCAAAGTCCCTCCACTTCTGCTATGTAGTCAAAATGGCAGTCATTTAGTGTGCTTAATCCCTAATAGGTATACAGTAACATTTAATAAGTTACATTCTCAGGCTTCAAAACATGCACTTAGAAAACTGTTTTCTTCCATTATCTAGTGTTTTTCCAAAGAAAAGTTCCTTTACTCACCTTGTCTGTACCTGGTGCTGTTTGTAGTTTTTCTGGTGAGATGGAATTGTCTGGGACTTATTCAGGGATATGTTTTCTTGTGCTGAACCAAAAGGCTTCAGTTTTCCTATTAATACAAATGAAAACAAAACGTGTGTTTTGGTTTAAAAAAATTATTTTATAGTGTAAATCCTAATTATGCCATACAAATGAGGGCTCGTTGGAAAGGTCTCCTGGAGTGCACCGCAGAGAGATCGCACTTGGGGGGAAAAGTGCTTCCAGGTCAGCTACAGCCTGCCCCGAGTCCCCTTGTGTGAAAACATCCAAAAAAAAAATATGCATGTGACTGACACAATGTACCAAAACCACTAACCTTTGTGAGGCTTGTAGCTCAGTGGACGAGAGAGGCTCGCTTTCAAATCGAAAGCATTTTTCTTGTTGGTTGATGGAGTGGTTGACAAACCACTGAAGACAAATGGAGTTGTTCCTAATATTAAACATGCAAATAATCAATAGGACTTTGTGGCTTAGACCTTAATATTAAATTCAATTACAGTTAATATTGGTTTTTAATAAGTGGTCACAGTTTAGTTACCTGGCGTTTTGTTTATGGAGACACAGTTCCTGTTAATCCCCGATTTGGTGCCAACTTCAGACTTTCTGCCTGGAGTGGGGGTGAGAGGAATCATGGGGGACATCCGAGCCGGAGTCTTCACCAGAGAACGCTTGTGTTCATTATCCTGTGTCCCCTGAGAGAACCTATCAATACCCACACATATGTACCTTAAGTTTCGGTTCATCAATTCAGAGGACACCAATTCAATGCAATAAAGTCTTACCTGACGTTAATTTTGTTGACTGAAAGGACAGAGGGCATGAAGGGTGCACTGTCCTTCAGAGCAGACTTGTTGGCAAAGGTCCGAGTTGATCTCTGTTGCCTTGCAGCTGGTTTCCTCTCCTGCACAACTGGGCTGAACAGCGTGGCCCGACTTGTTGGCGGCTTCTGCTGATAAACATACTTTTGAGCCCAATGCCACTTCATCTATGACGACTAGTTTTATACAAATGTTAGGGATAACACTGACAAAGGCAACCATTAACTTACAGCCACAGTTGTTGCATCACCAGTTTTCTTTAATGTATTCCCAGACTGAACCTGAAATTCCATTATAGAAAGTACAAAAATAAAACCATTTCCCTCACCATGTTCATAAATAATTACACATTTCCCACATAAAATAAAGGCAAAAAGAAAAGCACCAGTCAATCAGAAAACCAATACTTTAGGGTTTAACAATTTCCAGAGATCCAATATACTTATAGAAATAACCACCTTCAGGTCCTTAACAGTGTTTCTGAGTGCCACCATCTGCTGGTTCTTCCTCTGCACGTAAGAATCAATAGACTCCATCTTGTTAAAGTGAGCCTCATGAAGTTTCTTGAAGTCTAAACAGACAAACAGCACATATGAGATTACATATTTGATTACATGTTTGATCACCAGTAAACAAGACCCATTCTTGCTCCTAATAGATCATGTGCAGAGTCCCTGGCAAATGCTTAAGTTAGATCATGAATGATTATATTCCATTTAGTGCTTAAATGTTTTGGAAGAAGAACCACAATTCACGCCTCAAAAGTACAGTGGAATCAAGCTGGGTCTAAGAAAAAAGTCCAGGGTCCTGCAACACATAATTAGATGCACTGAAAAAAATCTGCCCATGTACCCCAACACATTGCTCAGTATTTACATTTTAGTGTTTACAATGCTCCAGGAGGCTATACTTCATAGGTTAATATGCATCATTGGTTAAACAAATAATGAAACATGTCTTTACTGGGAGTGGTTGGTCTCAGGGGCAATTTCTTCTTCATCAGACCTTCATGACGAGGAATTCTGCCTGCAGTCTTCTTATCCACACCTGTAAATAAGAGGGATGGGGTCTCACATCAAACAAAAAAAAAAAAAAGGCTGCAGAGTCCATAACTACATGCCCATGGACAAAAGTTTACATTTCTAACCATTTTATAGAAATTAGCATACCTTTATCTCTTTGCTCAGTGACACCATCATTTATAAAAGATTCAGCTTCTGGCTGGTTCTTACTGGACACCACAGACAAAGTTGGAGTCTCTGTGTCCCTAGCTGAGGACACCTTTCTCCTCTTCGAGGTGCTTTTCCCATCCTCTAGTTCATCCGGCATGGCATCGTCCTACAAATGAACAGTCCTCATTACCACCCAATTTACTTCAAAGGCAAAAAAACAGCTGTAGTACTGTACAGACTGACTTACCCTAGCTGGGCTATCTTCCAGTTTGGAAGGGTGATCCTGATCAGGAGATCCTTGGTCAGAAATCTTCCTCTTTGCTTTCTGACCCCTACCACGGCGCTTTGTCACATCTAAAGGCCTGACCTCATCCACTCCCTGCTCAAGTATCTCACTTGAGGCAACCTTATTTCCCTGAGGGACACAACGCAGATGCATAGGAGACGCTCAAATAAATTAGCCCCTCATAGTCACACGTGAGTGCAATTCTCTGCATTCAACCAATTCACCAAGTGAAGCAGAGGGCAGACAGTCATGCAACACCTGCACTACCTTTGCTCAAGTGTACCTAAATGGTGCCACTAGCAGTCCTCGGATTCGAGCCCACAAACAGGGAAAACTCTCTAACCAATAGGCAACTAGCTGCCCCGACAATAACACAAAAAGGGAGAATAAAAGACATGTAAAATGTAGAACCAGTAGGACTGACTCACATTCTCGGAGCTCTTTTGTTGTTCAAAGTGCTCCTTCAGTGCTTTCAGCAACTTCTCAGCCTAAATGCAAACACAAGTCCCGTTAAAACACAAATGAAAGAGTATATCGTTTAAAATGTCCCTTTGTGGCGTATTACTTCAGATTGATGCATTAAACACACCAAGGTGAAGCTAGAAAAACTGAACATAAAGCTAAGCTCCTATTCCTTAGCATCACAGATATCTCGACTCACCTTCATGTTAGCTTTCAAACCAACGCTTTTGGCAAGATGCTGCAAGTCGGCATACTTCAGAGAGTTTAAATCCATCCTTATGTCCGGCAACTTAAACGTGTAAAAAATCTCTCTTCTGCAGCTTCGTGCCCCTTCTGTCGTTTGTTTGGTTTCACTGAACCAACGCGCCCTCGTCGGTTGAAAATCAATTTTTAAAAATCGCCACCTCGCTGTCTGATTGGCTGGCGTTCCCGGTGTTTGTCATTTTGTTTGGTGCGTGGACACTCCTGTGGGCGGAGTCACACATGGACACCCCTGTTTAATGTTTGGTAGCTTGACAGCTAACAAGAAGAAAAACAAGGAACAATGTCTAACAGAAAGCCCAAATTACTCTCAAAAGATAACAAGGACTGTGACAGCACCCCGCGTACTTTATTTACGGAAAAGCTGAGTTTTGTCGAGGACCCAAAGGAACATGCGACGGCCTTCACGAACTGCAGCGTTTTGCTCTGTGCCAGGTGCAGCACAGTCGTGGCCGACTCCCTGGGAGTTTGTGGGGAGGTGAAGAAAATCAAATCTGTCATTTGCCTTAGTAAGTTTTTGGTTTCGTTTGAATATACACTATGTAGATAAAGGTATTGGGGGACAGGTGTTTGGGCCAGACCGCTTCTTTCATGTCAAGCGCTCAATTTTAATGCTTCAGCATACCAATATAGTTTGGGGAAGAGCCGTTTCTATTCCAGCATGATTAAATTAATGAGTTCGGAACTTGACTGGGCCGCACAGAGCCCTGGCTGCCTGGTGGTTAGGGCGTTCGCCCTGCGATCAGGAAGTCGTGGGTTCAATTCCCAAGATCCCTAGGTACCTCTGAGGTACCCTGAGCAACGTAGCGTCTTGATCCCCGGGCGCTGTGTTCCTGGCTGCCCGCTTCTTCCCTTCGTGAATGGGTTAAATGCAGAGGAAGAATTTCGTGTTGTTCACAGTGTGTTGTGGTGTGTTCACTGATGATAGAATGGTCACTTTAACTTCACTTCGTGTGAATGCAATGTCATGAAAGTCGCTGTTATTGTAACGGTCAGGCGTCCTAATACTTTTGTCCGTGTTAAGTTTTTAATCTACATGCAGCAGTGGCGGTTTCTAAAAGACTACAGGTGAAGCAATATCTCACCAATAACAATAAACAAATAACTTCATAACTATCACTTTTTGTATTGGTGTGAAACAAATAATGCTCACAAAAATAAGGTTGCGCTCCTAATTTCAGCTCCTCAATAGCGTTACAGTTTTCTACTGCTCTGGTCAAAAAAGTAAAACAGCGCCACCCCAACCGAGGTGAAGCAGAGAATGATGTCCCTATTCATTTCAATATAAATATCTCCGGCGACTCGTGGATTTTCGAGGTTTCAATGGACTCTAATGGTAAATAAGTATGGAATCAGATTGTTAAAACAAAACTTCCCTAATATCAAACAAAATTCATTCAATATTCACTTTCGCAGCTAGTTTTTCAGTTTCGCTGCTGCTAGTATTTCAGTTTCGCTGCTGGCTTTTCAGTTTCGCTGCTGGCTTTTCAGTCACTACGCTCCGTTTTACATTTTCGCTGCTTAAGGATTCGTTTGCTGTTCTGGCACAGATCTCTCGAGTGGGCGGGCCTTTGACTCATTTGCCAGCAGGTATTTGAGTGACAGCTCCGTGCCCCGGAACTCTGCGAGATACGACCAATAGAATC
>JBBJLR010000153.1:19385414-19438418 GCA_037577145.1 Brachypetersius gabonensis
GACCCAGTGGTGGTGCTGGAGGTAGGATTCAAACCCATGACCTCTTGGTCTGGAGGCAAGTATCCTACCCACTGAGCTACCTCCACAATTTATTTGATATTTTAGTTGAAAATCCTAAAAATAAGCTTTAAACTCAATAACAAACAAGGTACTTTAGATTAGGTTTAGTGGAAAATGGTGATGCAGTGGTGGTGAAGTGAACTAAAGGTTAATAAATCCACAATGCAGATGGTCACTTTATTTAAATCCACTTCTGTATTCTGTCCTAAATCTGTTTGTGCAGAAGTCACTGTGGATGTGAAAGTGAAAGGAAAGTTTGAGTTGTTCAAAGATGGTGTTCTGGCCTTTTGGTAAGTAGGCTAGGGCAACTACATCCTTTATTATGGCTCAAATAATCTTAAAAAAATTCATTAAATCATTTTTGCTCGTTCATATTTATCACCCAGCACTCACCAAGTTCTTGAATGCAACGGCTGTCGTCGTTCTGTTGGTGTTGTTCTTCACTCCACCCCACCACATTTGTCCTCCTTGCGGAACCTCTTCTTGTTGCGGAAAGATGCGCTAAACTGGTGAGATTATTGTGCTTTTGCTTGCTCTTGACAGCTTTGGCTTCCAACCATACACATTTCACTGTGTCCGAATGAAGGCAAAATGAGAAGTAAAGTCACAATGTTAATGTTAATTGTATTTGTTATTTTATTCAGCTACGTGTTAAACTGTGAAGTTGTGAAAGCCTCCAAAGTTAGTTTTGAAATGAGACAATTGGGAAGAAGTATCACTGAGGTAAGCATTCCTTCAACTTCTTTGTTAAGGGCATCTTATTAATTTTCATTACTTTAATTTCAGATGAAATATGTTTATGAAGTACTAAACATATTAGTGTGTAACTTCTCCAAATACCTTTTACTTTCCATGTGAATTGTCCAATCAGCTGCAACAGGATTTGGTAGCTCAATTGAAGCAAGTGGATATTTTGAAGAAAAGGCTGGAAGAGTTGAGCATTCCCAGAGTGGCCAAACCCAATGCCAGAAGTGTTCCCCACTAATGCAGGGTGACGAGTATATAAAGTTGGTTTTCATTACAATGCTGACAATTTTGTTGAGAGATGCTGTTTACTTCTCAGAAAAAAAACTATGTAAATACAAATAAAGTGTTCATATTGTTTCAAGTAGTCCCTTTTTGTGAAACAGCAACTTCATAGCAGGTGAGTACTAAGAAGAAACATTTAAGAAGATTATACAGCATACTGCAATCTTATTTTCATTTGAGAATGTCGGTCAAGAAGAAAAAGAAAGACAAAACAGGCAGATGTAGGATTGGCACCATGCTGTTTTTATTGCTAAAATTCTGATGCAGATTTTTTTATTGTACAAAATCAAAAAGAGGTTCATCTTGGCATGCTTAGCGCATCTGTAGTGCATAGATTAGATAACCAAACATACAATATTCCCATTCACTGTCAAACAATGCAAATTACAGCAGGGTCATTAAACAGGAACAACAACTTTAATTTGTTGGACCAGTCAAAAAAGTACAGCAGCTAACACATTTCAGTTTAACAATTCACACTTTTTGCAAGATCTCAGTAAATTTAAACTATGATTACAGTAAGCCTATGTATTCACTGCACTCTGCCTACCATCATGTAATGTGATATCATTTATAACCATGAATGCATGACAATACTGAACTTGTATCAGCAGATGGCTGCTGAAACAAACCAGTTGATTTGATTATAAATTGGATCCTAGAACAGGAGAATGTTGGGCAACTGTCCTGAAATATCAGTATTTGTAGCCTTAGAAAAAGGAAATTTCTCCAATTAGTCCAATTTTCTACATTCTACATGTTTATTGGACTTGCATTTTCATGAAAATTAACAGCCAGCAATTCCAATATCTGCATCCAAATTTACTCATTTAGCATTTTTCCTTTCTTCTTAAAAAGATATTTAAGAAGTCACAAAAATCACCAGCACCGATGCCATTGAAAACATTAACACTTACATAAGGTTTCAAAAATAAAGAAACAAGTGACCACTCGCTTGATGTTTTCACATTTCTGCATTAATCTTTTTCCAAGCAAAGCTTAATTATTGCAGCACAACACGTTTCTTACCCACTTCTACCATGCAGCAGCTATGTTTTTCCTGCATTCCAATATAAAAACACCAATTAATACTAGGCTTACAATTAACCATTGCACGATAACGTCCACTTAAGTCTGGTGGTTTTTGAAAGAACCGTTGGTACTTAGAACTTGGAATCTACCTATGAAGACACAGTTTGAGTGTTGTCGACAGCTAGCCAACACGTTGCTCCTATTGCTTTCGATTACAGCTGACTGCATATAGAAAATTCTGTGCGTTATGATCACGGTTTCTGCTGCTGTACAGTTTTAACAACAAAACATGCAGTACACGGTCGACTGAAATGTTTCTCGCCGTCAAAAATGCCAAGTTCAAGTACTACATTCACTATTATTTTTTTTTTGGTTTTTAATGACCAATGAAAGTAGTTTGTTCAACTGCTAACGACTGGCCAATTAGCTTGGGATATTTCAACGTATTTACCAATGGACAGTTGGTATGCGCCATGTGATGGGCCTCAATACTCACTACAGCTACAAGTATGCTACAGTTTTCCATTCCACGATACACCATTCTGGCACTATAATTCATGCATATAATAAGATTATTGCTTCTAAGTAACTAATGTAAGATGTATTATGGCTTGCATATAAGTGTAATCTAAAAAATATATTTGCATTCCAGTCCTTGAGGTATTTATCTACATTACAATATTTTGATTGTTAGGGCATGTGTTTGTTTTTAACGTTCCTACATGTAAACTAAAACTAGGCTATAATTCGTGCTACTCGTAAGCTAGCTAAGAAACTTCACCTAATGGCCAGAGAGCCAGCCTCAACTATGTGTGAAACAACACTTAATTACAGAAAATAATTTGTTTCTGCTTCATAGACTTGGTGTGCATGATGTAATTTTACAACTGGACCAAATTACCGACCCCAATTCATAGCGTCCACTTACTCATGTTTACGGCGTTTTACTTGATCATTAATGTCAGAAAACATTGGATTTGTCATTGTTTTTACTTTGATTTCGATTTATGAGGATCAGAGACTAGATCTACATGGGTAAGATTAGGGTGGGAGATGCTGGTCAACATTTGTTTGACACAAAATACCCTTGCGTTAACAAACTAGCAGAAGTATGACAATATCATGCATTTTGGCTTTGCTATTTTCACACTAGTAAAACTAGTGACAGGTTCTTTAGCCAAACAGTGATGATACTAAGGGGAAATGATGTGGGCTACCTAATCAAACAACACAAACAATGTGATGAACAAAAAAAGGACTTTCTCTTAACAATCCGAGGCCTCTCCTATGTTTTATGATTCTCCCAAAGCTATCCGTGGTTCCTACTCAAGGAAAGGATGCTCCATCCTCAGTGGTAGCTACTCTAACCCTTATCTGCTTATCTACTTTGCTAATATTCATTATATTATATACTGTGTTTTTACTACAACTACTTTATTCTGCAAGCATCACGTTCAGTCATGCATGGCCACATATAATGTTGGCACAACAAATCCCGCTACAGCAAAGTAAGCGGATGAAACTATACATCATTTAATGGAAGACATTGGTGATTTTGTTGTTTTTTTCACGAACAACTCGTCACTCGTTTGTACAATATACACAATCTCAAAACGGGACAAAAAAAGGGAAGGGCACACATATTGCACATATCCCACATCCCTGGATGTTTTCCGAAGGATTAGGTTCAAGATCTTGCTGGTTTTTGTGCATCTGGAAATGGACGGTTTTGGATAAAAACACTGTTAATAGTCCAAGTGGAAAATGTGCAAGAGCACAAACATAAGGGTGGGCTCCCTCCACTATGGTGTATGTATTAACGCATTGTCAATATGCAACTAATGTAGTATAATGCTACAGGTACCGTCATACAATGTCAATGTTGTATTTTATAGCTGGGTTGCATGAGACAACTCCTACTCTAATCCCTTTGGAAATCTTACAAAGACTATAATGCAAACAAGTAGATGGCTTTTACACCTCCAAAATGTAGTTCTGATTCTGTTCTATGATATTACTAAAATAAACACACCCTGAAACACTAGCATGTACACACAAACAAAAAAAATTAAAGCAAAAAAGCCTACTACTGTCCACTTTTCCTATGTAGATAAAATAATTACATTTTGACCTGTTTCTGGCATACTACATGGAAAATGTGCGGGTCGAAAATATCGATTTGGCTTTTATTGTGTAAAGCACTGAATTTGTCTCTGGCGTTCAAATATAAGGGGGGGAAAATGTAGTTAAAACTAAATAGATGGAATAGCTGAGCCAAACATGGCTGACAATGAACAGAAGCTAGTAGCTACCTATCATTTACTTAACGTTAACTACTGCTTGTTTGCTATTCTTCACTGCTATCAACATTATTGTTTTTGACTGAAAATCAAAACTAAACAATATTTTTTTTCCCGAAAAATTAATTTCATAATGTAGGCTATAGCACAAAGCACTCTAAACAGGCTAATGGAGGTTAAGGTCGAAGGTATGTTTCTTCCAT
The DNA here is from genome assembly GCA_037577145.1 of Brachypetersius gabonensis. Lineage (NCBI taxonomy): Eukaryota > Metazoa > Chordata > Actinopteri > Characiformes > Alestidae > Brachypetersius > Brachypetersius gabonensis. The sequence continues at coordinate 19,390,039 of JBBJLR010000153.1, forward strand.
AGTTGTGTTAATCAAGCTCAAGTCAGGGAGAAACTACAAGAGGAGATGTATGTGTAGTTTTTTCAGCAACCTGCCTATTCATAAAAAAAAGGTTTATTTTAAAATATTCAAGAAAATGATGGATTTTAGTGTTCCTGTGTGATGATCATTGGAAACCAATTAAGGCCTACTACAACTATTTTATTCATTTGAAGACCCGATTCTGGACTTCAAATGAATAAAATGTAACAAGACTAGACACAGTTTGAAGAACAATATTAGAGTAAAACAAACAGTCTGTAGTAAGAAGGTGAAGGGGGTAAAGAACCTTGAATGGTTTACATTTCAGATGAGAAGGTGATTATTTGCATGTGATTTTGTGATATTCCCTACGACGAGAACAGTGGATGAATGGATGCAGGTGACCTCCATGACTGCTCGACTGTGAAGGTTGGTCGTGATATGAAATGCTGTCCAGGAGTGAAGCTGAGAATGCCTGAAGGAAGAGGGTATAGAGCAGACTTTAGAATTTCTTATATGCACAAAAAAAGTGGTGTGCTCTTAAAAAAATGCAGAGGAGGAACAGATTTTGAGGTTTTCCACAGCAGGTTCAAAACTGCAGCCTAAAGGCTGCGTAAAATGGCCATTTAAATCTTTTCACTGTTTTGAACAGAAAGAGCTTGATGTAGGATGTAAACACTTATAAATACAAAATACAATTCACTGCCCAGTCTGTATGGTCTACATTTGGAAACTAAGCATAATTTGAGGTCCCTAAGAACACTCAAGTTTTGAAAACGGTCGCTTAAAATAAGATACAACTTGTTTTTTAACCATAGGATACTGTAGAATAAGATTTAGAATCTGAGGCAACCTTAACAATCTGGAAACGACAGTGTCTGTGGTATGAACTGAACAGAAGTTCTCTCTCAAGTTTTTTTAATGAAAATCAGATATGTGACCTGCAGGAGCGGTGGTGTAGAACTAAGCAGACATTATCGTATGTTATAATTGGCTGTTTATAGAGGTCTCCTAAAGTACTGGATGGCCAGATTCCAGCAGTTTAGTAATTCCCTACATAATAAGCGTACAATCATTTCAATCCATACTGACCAGTATCAATTTCAATCAGTGTGCAAAAAAGTTCAATTATGTTACCAATTCATAGTTCTTCCATCTCTTCTGACTCATTTACTAGCTTTTCTGCAGATGAGAATTAGGCATCTGGGCTCATCCAAGCAAAAGTGGGAAGGGCAGGACTCAATGCAATGTCCACACCCTCAGACAAACAAGCTCCCCTAATGTCAGGCTTTCAAATTTTAAAATATTCAAATTTAAAGACTGACCTTAGAATAACAAATCACATCCCAGCCAGAAAATATATGCGTTACAAGTTTACTGCTCAAACATACCTGATATAACTAATTAGCCCCTTACTAGGTCAATTCAGTCTCTTTGGGCAGGTAATGATTCCAAATGGTGCTCTTCTCTGCCTTCCCAGGACATGACCCCCTTCATTATAATCTCTCTATTAACTTACTTTGTAGTCTTAAGCCAGTTTGTGCTGAGACGGTTCCTTCACCAGGGCAGGGCACACAAAAAATCTGCAGAGACAGAACAGTTACTGAATATTGCAAATAAGCCTTTCTACATGCCAAAGGTTGATGACGTGACCGCTTACTACCTACAGCTGCAATTTCACAGTGATTTGTAGTTTATATAGACATTGGTTAAGAAATGAGAGTAAAATAAAGGTTATTTACCAATGTATGGTCATAAACACTAAATAGATCTAGCTGTAGTCATAAACATTAAACATATCTATAATATATGAATACGTAATATATGTACGTGTTTCATGTCATAATACAAATACTACCTGCCCAAGACAGTCGAGCTGTTTCTTGATCTAGTAACAAATATGATGTATAATAACTCTGATCCTCAATGTATGATTTTGTAAGAGCCCATTAAAAAGGGAAACATGCTTTTCATCCTAGTGTGTTGTCCTATAGATGTCTATCCGTAAAAGGGATACATTAAGTCCTAATGTATTATTGTAAGGCCATGCAATTGATTGGTAAAATAAATACTAACGTTCTTGATATATGGGCCTAAGCAGTTTTATTAGTATTAAATAATGCTGTCCTGCTCGCTCCAGTGAGTGTGTGTGTGTGTAATAAAATAAGGAGATGGTCTTTGTGGCTGCACTGCGCTGTAGTTAAAGCTGCGAGGTGCTGGAATCTTTACCTGGTAAACAAAGAGCGTGCGATCTGAAGCTCGACTCAGGACAAAAACCCGCCGTACCGTGGACCCACCGCCCTTCTGTCCTTCATTGGTGTGATTATAAAGACTCCTCCGATGTGTATCCCCATGGTCCGGTAGGATTATGCTGGCCGTGGGGGTCCGGTCCGACCCGGCCCGCACTGCTCCGCTACGCCATTTCTCCCCTCCGCTCTACTCTCCGTCCGGGATGAAGGCGCTCTTCCTGGGAGCCGGTTGGCCAACAGACCTGCCAATCAACGCCCAGCACCCGCCCTTCAAAAAAGATACGGCTCTGTACTCCCTACTCCCTACCCCCTATTCACTACCCCTCAAAAGATACAAAGACTCCCTATTGCCCACCACTACCCCTTGTTCTTTACTCCTACCCTATTTCGTGCCCCAAAACACTTTTCTCTAGCCCTAACTCCTATTCCCTACCCTTGACCCATTCCTATTCCCTACCCTAGCCTCACCCTCTATTCCCTACCCAGTCCTACATTCCCTACATCTACAACTACACCCTATTCCCTACTTCGACACCCTACCGCCAATTCCATACCCTCTATTTCCTACTCCTAACCAAGCCTCCGTTTCTTACCCCTACCCTCCACCGCCCCTACCCCATACTCCCTAACCTCTATTCCCTACCTCTACCCCCATTCCCTTTTTCTACCCTACCCCATTTCCCTACCCCTACACACCATTCACTATCTCTAACCCTACTCTCCAGTCCTTAGTTTCTTCCCCCACTTTCTACTTCTTCTTTCCACGCTTGTCGTCTTCCACTTCTCTTCCACTACTCCTTAATCTCCCTGCAACCTTCCCCTACTTCCTGATCCATACACCCTACTCCCTATCTAGTGTACAGGCTGATTTAAGTTGGTTTAATATCCAAAAAGTTAAATGACTCTTATGTCATTTGATTTCATTTGAAAGTTCTGCAGTCGTTAGAATGCGACTTGACTGAATGATCTCATTATTCATTTTTAAATTAATTATATGTTGAAATGTATATGACTAAATTATATTACAAGTGTTCCGATTTATTAATCTGTATGTTTCTTAGAAACACCAATAGAACATGTTGCACACACACACACGCGCGCTTCACCCCGCCTCCCTCGTGCACGCGCTCCGCGCTCCCGTATTCAGCATCTCCAGAAGCAGAAGGACCAAAAAAAATGCGGCTCTCCCCGAGCCCACTTCTACTAACTTCTCATTAAAAGAAGAGAGAAACATTGTTGTGCCCCGGGGTCTCTGGGATTAACACCCCCTGAACGCTGGTAAGGTTCTGCTTAGTTAAACCTCAGTGCAGCGGAGTCGAGTTTAAGTTAGGCCCCGGTCTCTTTTTGCGTGTTTGAACAGGTATAGGATTGTAAAACAAACACAGCTGTGTTTAATTACTGGGTTTTTTGTACATGCAGACTGCAACTGATCCATAAAACCCGCTCTGCATCACTCAGCCTGCACATTTCAAAAGTAAAAATACAAAATGTGCGCAGGCCAGTTAGCTTAGCCTAGCTTGCTAACCAGGCTAACCATAATAACAGCCCTGTAGCTTCGGTCTGGCTTTAAAAAGCAGCTCCGTTTGGCCACGAAAACCTCAAAAGAGCAAAGAGCAGGTGGAGTACATACAGTATTGTGCAAAAGTCTTAGACACCTGAGAAAATAATATTTCAAGTCTCTAGCTGAGCAGTGTATGATTTTAAGGTAATATTAGAATGTACAACAACAATCTTATTACACTGATTGGATGCCTGTCTGGGTGCTTGTATTACATTGTAGTTCTAAACAAATACCTGGTTCAGCTCAGTCAATACTTTATTAGATTAAATCAGTAGCTGCTGATGGAGTTTCAGAAATCCATGTGAGAATTGGAGGCATCAAGGAGAAATCTGGAATCAAACCTGTGTGGTTTTTACAAACAAAACACATCTTGATACAATATTTAATGCTTACATGTGTGTTTGCAATTAGTCTAATGTTAATGTGTGTATTTGCTGGTAGGAAGTCCCTCACTTAGATAAATGTCTGTAAATCTTTGGACAGAAGCCTTAGACTTTATCACAATATTGTACATAGCTGCGTCATGCTGTTTATTCAAAGTATTGATGAAGTCCTCCATTTGTCTAGTCCTCACATTAAGTATATTTTTTGTGTTTTTTGTAATGTTGTTTGTAATGTTGTTTGTCTATGAGAGTGTTGTGACCTTAATTAAAAATAAACATAAGTAATTACTGGTTATTACTGGTTACTGACTACTGATTAATGACTTCACACATCTACTGATGACTAATACCAAATATTAAAATGTGCTTGGGTGGCCCACCTGTGGTTATATATACTCAATGTTCCCATTGAGTTCTATGGGTGGAATCAAGACTTTCTTGTTGTCCAACAATAGGAAGAAGTTAAGAACAAATAATGTAGGGCTTGCAAAATCAAAATGTAGGGCTTGGCCAATACAGGGCTTGCAAAATCACTAGCCCAACGTCCCGGGGCTATTGTGTCTTCCAGTCAGGCTACCAAAATCTATCTGAGCCCTGCCCGTTGGGCTAACATAGGAAGGAAAAATATATGTCAATGCTTTTGGATTCTTTCGCAAATGTAGCTGGGTAATTATCATTTTCAGGCATTGATGAGCCGCTGTCAATATGTGAAATATTGAAATCGTGTTTGAATTCGCACGTGTTTTTTACTTTCACTTTGCGATCGCACGAATTGTGTATTATACCCCTTCTCCACTGCACTGGTCCCCGTGCTGGTTGCCAATGTTGGAACAAGACAATTTTGGAACCAATTTTTCCCACAGAAAAAAAATTAGGGACCAGCACCGAACCAGCACCTATACTCTGCTGGTCTTGTAGTGAGAACCCGTGACGTCACGAGCGGTGGGCGGGGTCTTGCACGTAATTGTTGTCTATGTCGATCTCTTTAATGGTAATAACCAGCCGAATATGCTGCATTTGGATACTGAAATAAATCTTCAAAGTTTGGAGAATAACCAGCAAGCAGTTTGGCCATGTTTGTTTCTGTTTAGTGGGCGTGGCCTGTCGCGTATTCTCATGCGGCTCCCGCTGAGCTCCTGTCTAGTGTAAATGTGGGTCGGTTCTCTGGTTGACAAGTGACATATTATTTTCAGACCGCAGTCGTTGCAGCGTAGCTTTCACGTCTATCTACATTTTTGTTATGATTTTCGCAGCTAAAAAGTGCGTGAAGAAGCCGCTTCTTCTCTTGCATGATTGGTTGTTGGGACTATTGCCACCAACTGTGACGGGTGTGTGGAGCACGCCATTCACTTCACCGGCTACACCAAAGCAAACAGGAGGAGAGCATAAAGAGACAGCACAACTAGTACTGAGTTCAAAATTAGTTTATTTATTTAAAAGGTATATTTCTGTGGCAAGTTATTATAGTGTTATTATGATTCCCGATCCCGCCCACTCCCGCTTACATTTTTTCCAGTCCCGTCCCAATCACGTTATTAATAGTGATTTTGTTTCTGTTCAATTAGAACCAAATACTTGAGATGATGATTGTAATTTTATGCAGTTGTTGTAATTTGTGTTTTATAATTTTTTTGATTGATGTTTTGTTTCCTTTATAATATTATACATTAAAAACAATCTCTTTTATATTCGGGCTACTCAAATTTATTTTGGGCTACCAAAAGCTGAAGAGTGCATGCCCGAAGGGCTACGAGGGATTTTGAAATTTTGCGAGCCCTGCAATATTTAACCTGCTGTTGCTGTATGTATCTGTACAGGTCCCTGGGCCAAACCCCACTGAGAAAGCAGAGGTCCGTTCAGTTTGTGGCGAGAGGAGACGTAGAAGCACCTGGAATGGCAGGAGGACGAAGAGGAGCAAACAGAACTACATACTGTCGTTCTCCACTGGGCGGCGAGACAGGAACCGTCAACAACGGCAACCACTCCACCAGCTCACCTGTGACTGGGGTGAGATCACGGACAAGGTGAGATGTTTGTGTTTGTCTCTGAGCTGGAGCTTGTAGGTTTGTCTAGCGTTTAGGGCTGATGAAGTCACTCCTTGGTTCACTGCAAGGCCATTATGCTGTCTTGATCTAGTAAGAGACATTTGATTCTCCTAATTTTTGAAGTTTAGTCCGTGCTGTTCAGTTTGGATACTGTGAATACTGTGATTGCAGTTTCATATCTCCCTATCATATTAAGATTAATGCAGGGCAACGATTACATTTTTAAATCATGATTAATCAAATGGTTTTCTGTGATTAATTGTGATCAGTTGCATTGTTATATGCACAATTCAATCATTAATTCAAAAGTAGTATACAGTGATACAGTAATAATACTAGATACATAGACTCCATATTGTCATTGTCCCTGTTGGTGTAATGGTCAGTTGACCCAATACTTTTGTCCATATAATGTAGACAAAAGTAACGGGGCGCCTGAGCCGAGCCCTGTGAAAACCAGCCGAAACGTAGAGCTGCATGGCGCCACAAGCACAAAAACACAAGAAAGCAACAAACTTACAAAATAAAAAGGATTTTAAAGAAATTTGCCATCACACTAACTTAAGTAAATAATACTCAGCCCTAATATAATAATAAGATTTATTTTATTATAGGGACAGTAGTAGTAATAGATAACAACACAACTAACCAACACTGGGCTGTTTGTTAGACTGTTTTCATCCTTTTTATCAGATTTTATGTATGCTCTAAAGGTTAAAAATCTGTGCGCTTTAAACTCTTAAATGCTGTTAAGAGATTAATGTAGGTATTTTTCACATTCTTTGACACCCACCCATACCCATGTTTTTTGTAGTTACTATCATGCATATTTATTGTAAATGGTATATTCTGTGCTCGTTGTGTGTTTTATCTGTCATCCTATGTAATATGCCACTATTGTGTGTTGCACTTTGGGCTTGAAGAACAACCTACCTTACAAAGATGCAAGTTGTGACCAGTTTTTAGTCCTTCTCTCTTTCAGTCTCTTCTCTTTGTTTTACCTGCCCAATCATAATCAGTTATATTTGGTACAATGCAGTTGGTCTCACTAACTTAATCGCTATCCCAGGCTTGCTGGAAGTTAAAATTACCACATTTTAAAAACTGACCTTTCCTTCTTTGTCTTGTTTAAGCACAACAGCTGTATCTGTTAACTGAACAAAATCTCTTTGTGATGCATTATGTAATTGACAAGCAGCAAACAATATACTTCATTCATGCACAGCTGTATTAAAAGCCCTGCAAATGGCCCTCGGTTGCTGCTCTTCTGTTGAGTTTGTAAGAATCAAGCTGAAGATGATCATATTTGACTTGACTCAGGGCTGGGTGGGGCTGATTGTGGTGAAAGGTGAAAGATTGGTCTGCACTTGTATAATTTTGAATGTCCTCATTTAACAGCACAGTGTTGGTCTGTGTATTTGTATTTCCTAGTTTAAAGGAATGATTCCATTAAAAGATATTGTAAAGAGGCTCTACTTTCAGATGAAAGCAATTACAAAATACAAAAAATTGAATTGCAAATCTCTAACAATAACAATGCCATTAGTTTTCCACAATGGTTTTTACTTCAGTTTATAGCCTACACATTGAATAACAGTGTGCCATATAGTGTCAGAAATCCACATAAGTAAGTGTATTAGAGATTAACTGTACACCCTGTTGTTCTAAAGGTAATGCTTCTTTATTCTCTTGTGTCCTGTCCACTTTGCTGTTGCAGGATTGCCAAATGATCACCAGTGGGACTAATAAAGGGTTATTTTATCATATTGTATCATATTTGAGAACAGTGTGTGATGGTGTATGCATGCACTTAGCACAATGCTAACTGGTTCTATAAACCTGTATTACTGATTAGTTACATTAGCCTTGTCTCTCGGGACTAAAACTAAACTTCAAACTCCAAGCAAGTATTGACTGAGTATATTTATGAAGAAAAATGTGTAAATAATTTTTACCCCCACAAAATTTTCATCTACTGCTGTGCTTGGTCTGCAGGAACGGTTCAGGAACAGGACTGTCCAGCCCTCCTCTGGCCGCACAGACGGTGGTTCCACTGAAGCACTGTAAGATTCCCGAGTTGTCCATGGACAGAAACATCCTGTTTGAGCTTCACCTCTTCTTCTGCCACCTCATTGCACTTTTTGTGCACTATGTCAACATCTACAAGACAGTGTGGTGGTATCCACCCGCACACCCCCCATCACACACATCGCTGGTGAGTGGTGTCCCATGCAGCAGTTTGTTTTTATCTAGTTGTATCAAAGACATTTAATGATTTTCTGTATAATATTCACCCTTCACTGACTAGGGCTGACCAAAAAGGTGTTTTCTCTGTTAAGACAATGCTGCTCTAACACAGCCAGCAACCTGTTCAACGTTGCCCAGTATTTCAAAGCAACGTGCATTATGAAAAAAATCTATGTTTTATCATTAGCTTGTAGTATTTTAAATAAGCTATACAGCTTCACTTAAAGGCAAAAGAAAGAAATACATTTATTCAGTGTAAAAGTGGTTCATATATGGCATTGCACAGGAAAGCTGGTGAATAATTTGCTAATGGATGTGTGGTGGTGTGGGTGAGTGATTTTATTTGTGTAAACAGTGGTGGCTAAATAATTTGCCCCAGTGCTGCCACATAAATGTCAACATTCTTCACACCACACACCACCAGATATAGAGCTCAAGTCATGACATGACTCATTGTATCTTCCTAGAACTTCCACCTGATTGACTACAATATGCTGTTGTTTACCATCATCATTCTGGCCCGCAGGCTGATAGCTGCCATAGTGAAAGAGGTAATGATGTTCAAGAGATTGCATTTGAGATAATATTATTGGAACATGTCTACATTCATAATTTAATTGCTCATTTAAAGAAATGACTGTTTCTGTCACATCTACTTGCACTTAGTAATGTAACTGTAATCTCACAGTACAGTGCAAAAATCTTAGTCACTTGTGCAAACTGTTTAATGCTATTTTTCTTAGCGTGTGATGTCTATGTTAGCAAAGTTAACATTGGAATAAATGCAGACAACTAAGAAAGCAGTAGAAATAATCATTAGTTTAGTATGTACAAAGGTAGTTCACAGGTTTGGTTCCATATTCCCCATCGATGCCTCCAGCCATTGGATTTGTGAAATGTCATCAGCAGCTCCAGATTTAATTTAATGAAGGACTGATTGAGTCAAACCCAGTTTCTCATGGTAACTTCAAGTTATACTGGGTTGCCACATAGAATCAATATTTACTTTATAGTGTTGTTTGTGTTCATTTTATTTAGTTTTATTTAGTATGTTTAGTAACATCAGTGTGTAAAAAACATTCACTGCTTATGTAAATATTATTTTTGCAGGTACCTAAGACTTTTGTACAGAGAAAGCTCCACTGACATTGCTAGGCTGGTAACAAAGTACCACAAATTCTTCCCTCAGTACTATTACCGGCCCTGAAAGAACAAATTGTAGACATTTGCAGCTTAAAATCCTTTTACTGAAAAAAAAAATCAAAGTGTCTGACAAATGTATCTGCAGCTGCCATTCTATTAAATTAATGATTTTATTAACCAGTAAATGTATTAAAATCGTCTGTGCCAGTCACACATGGTATGCTTTCACGTTCATTTTTTCTTGCTAGCGCTGTCTAAAAATCTGTCCGTCCCTCTGTGCAGGCGTCTCAGAGCGGGAAGTTGTCCTTCCCTCATTCGATCTTCCTAGTGACGGCAAGGTTTGCAGTGCTGACCCTCACTGGCTGGAGTTTATGCCGATCGCTCATTTACCTCTTCAGGACGTACTCACTCCTCAGCCTTCTTTTCCTCTGCTACCCGTGAGAACCATGTCTTCTGTTCCCAAGTTCCACTTTCTTGTCAATTTTTTAATCTGTTTTGATTTATTCCTGTTTATCCTTGAACGAACTAATGACAATTATTACCTGATAATTACAGATTATTCGTTCCACATGTCATACTGTCAGGCTGTAAAAACTAGACACACTTCAGGTTCATACCAGATTACATTTATGGATCTTAATGTCAAATCACACATTTACCTCAAATAGGCAAAAAGTGTAGTGTTGTTATACATAATGTAAACATGGGGTGTAAGAATGTCAGTAGAGTATTGAAAACATTAAATCGCAAAATGACATTTCAATATTTCCCTGATATCACACACACTCACACCCACATACAAATTACATTTTTTTCTGAAGTCATGTATAAATTGTGCCATCTTCTGACAAATTGACCCTTAAAAATTGTTCAACTTGAAAGCATGTTTCTGTCTCCCTCAGGTTTGGGATGTACATCCCTTTCTTCAGGCCCAGCTATGATCTGCGCCGTGTTGGGCCCCTTACCCCCATCACCAGTATCACGTCTAAGGAGGTTGGAGGCAGCACTGGTTCTCTGGGACGTGGAGGGAAGGACTACTTGTCCGTGCTGAAGGAGACGTGGAAGCAGCACACGAGCCAGCTGTACAGTGCCCAGCCAATGCCCACCCACGCCTGCTGCCTGTCCCCTGACCTCATCCGCAAAGAAGTGGAATACCTTAAGATGGACTTCAACTGGAGGATGAAGGAGGTGCTGGTCAGCTCCATGCTCAGCGCTTATTATGTGGCCTTCGTACCTGTGTGGTTTGTTAAGGTGAGCAGAATAAGTTTGGATATTAATCTCTGCTTAAATGTTCCATATAATGAGAAACTGAATTGTCCTATTTTTTTTAATGCAGTTTCTAAAAATAGCATTCCCCTCTTCATACTGTACATGGCAACTAAGCTGAAAGAAGGTGGTTTTAAATTTGTTCTTTTAAACAACAGGTTAACCTGACATTGCAGAGTGTTTTATCCTAGAGTACATTTTGAATGAGGCATTTTGATTACGAAATGGCTGTTTAAAATAAATATAACGGTACGAAAACATCATATGTGGAACTCAAGGAAAGGCTATTATGCCGGATATGATAACAAGTGATTCCAAAGTTTTGAATGTTGAACTATGACTGGTTTTGATTCATAAAATCATACAAATGAGTGGATTTAGGGGATAATATATATTGCAAATTAAGAGTAGGACATGACTCCTCAAAAACTTTCCAAATTACCTTTCCATTCATTATTGTTTTCTTGTCAAGCTCTCATATTAAAAATAAACTTTATAACTGATTCCTGTTCTGTCTCCATGTTTTTGTAGAGCACTCAGTATGTGGATAAGCGCTGGTCGTGTGAGCTCTTCATCCTAGTATCTGTCAGTACATCAGTAATCCTGATGCGGCACCTTTTACCCCCACGTTACTGCGACCTGCTTCACAAAGCGGCTGCTCACTTGGGCTGCTGGCAGAAAGTGGACCCCTCGCTCTGCTCTAATGTCCTCCAGCACATGTATGTCTCCCTTACATTCTGGCTTGGGTTATCATGATGTAGGCATCTCTGGTCGCACAGCAATGTCAGAAATTCAAAGAAATGCCACCGACAGTAAAAAAATTAGAAATATGCTGGATTTCCCTTGTGATGCCAAAACCATTCATGGCTGGCAATCCAAGAAAGCATAATTTGCATAGCTCTCTCTGGTTGGGTAGGATCTTCCTCCCTCTCTGCCCATCGCTGAGCCAGCTGTGGAACCCATTTTCTGTTAGAATTGGCGGTTTGTGTTCTCCTCCAATCATGTGGAGCTGTCAAATGACTGTGTTATCAGTGGTTTTAAAGTCTTGCTAGTGGATGGCACGTTAATAAATAAATGTCAAACATAATGCAAACCAGCCATTTAAAATTCATTTCACATGTTCAATTGCAGTGTAGACATGTTCAGTTAGTTTTTGTCACACTGTTGACACTATAATCAAATGTACCCTTGAATGACGTGGCCCTAATACTGAATGCTCTTGCATTTAAAGACTGGGAATCTTTTCGGAATCTTTTTTTATATAAGGATTTTATTTAATCCTTGATTAAACACTTCTGAAACTAGTGAATAGTATTTTGTATTGTATTGTATATATGCTGTTTTCCTTGCTGACTTTGTGTGTTGTCTTTTCAGATGGACAGAAGAATACATGTGGCCACAGGGAGTCCTGGTAAAACACAATAAAAACGTGTATAAGGCTATGGGCCATTACAATGTAGCAGTGCCCTCAGATGTCTCCCATTATCGCTTCTATGTGAGTACTCACTGAGCATTCCTACAAATAAACAAGTTTTACTTCATTTGTCTAGCGGATGCTTTACATTTGAAGACATTTAAGATAGTAGGTGAGGCTATTTTTAGGCAGATTATTTTCCTTTCTATAATCATGGATGTGTATCTTAAAACATAGATCTATTAAGATCTGTCAAGACGAAGGTGGTAGTGCTCATTTTCCAGCAAATCCCTTTAAGCAACATATTTGAGAAGTTTCCATGAACTCTGCTTTGTTTAAAGTGCGGATCCCAATTAAAGCGATGTTCTGTTTAGACACAAGCTTTACCCAAAACCAAACTTCTCAGTGGAACTGAAAAAAACGGATGTGGCTCTGTTACAGTTTCATGGATACATAGTAGATTTTCTTTCCTGATGACCATCAACCTTCCTTTTTCCCTGCAGTTTTTCTTCAACAAACCACTTCGAATATTGAACATCCTCATCATCTTGGAGGGCGCAATGATATTCTATCAGCTATATTCACTGATGTGTTCAGAAAAATGGTACCAGACAATATCATTAGCGCTCATACTCTTCAGCAACTACTATGCCTTTTTCAAACTGCTCCGAGACAGAATAGTGTTGGGAAAGGCCTACTCATACTCTGCATCCTCAGATCACAAAGTCAGCTAGAGGCTAAATTATTGTCAGATGAGCATCACAGAAGAGCAAAAAGCATGCATGAGAGCTTTTTTATTTTTTCTATAACTGCATTTTTTGTCAATCTGTTTATGTTCTGATCTGCCATAAAATAAAGACATATTTTTGTATTCCTTCACATGTCCGGATCTCTGATTTCTGATTTTGTGATTTTGCCAGTATCAGTTCATAGAGGTTTAAGCAAAAACGTGTGGTACTACATTAATTTTTGTGTTTACCCTTTTCGCCAATAGAGACAGAAGAGGTTCTATCCGACCCTTTCTCCTTTTAGATTATTTGTATGCAGAACTGATTAGCTGCACCATTCCACACCTCTGCCTTTATTTAAACATTATTAATGCATCTTAAAATCTTGGTGGTGGCCTTAGTATTGGTGTATTGGCTATGGTTAGAGCATCTCAACAAGAATATGTGCTGTTGACTTTAAAATTCCTATCTCTCTGATTTATATAAATTCAATTTCATTGTTATGCTAAAAGTAATAATTTAAGTAAAGAGGTGGCGTCAGGATGCACTATGGGAGGAAGGCAAAACAACAGGAAGTGTGATTTTCTGAGCATTGTTCTGCTGGGAAACCTTTGACACGTATCTTTTGCCTAAACATTGTTACCAAGTATGTAAACCCCTTCATGGCAGCAGTATCCCTAATGGCAATCGCCTCTTTCAGCAGGATAATGTGTCCTGCCACACTGCAAACACTTGAATGATTTGAGGAACATAAAGCATTGATTGTGTTGACGATTTCTAGATTCCTCGGATCTCAGTCCGATCAAGTATATGTCGAATGTGCTGGACAAACTAGTCTAATCAATAGAGGCCACTTCTCACAACTTACAGGACAAAAGTTATTTACTGCTAACATTTTGGTGCTAGAAACCACAGCACATTCAGAGATCGTGTAGAATCTGTTTCAACAGGTCAGCGATGTTGGGGTGGCACAAGATGCACTTATGCAATGTTAGGTGGTTTTATTAGAACAAGTTCCTTCGGGTGCTTAATATTCCTACTGAAATAGGAACCCGGGTTCAGGTTGCTGCAACCTCTGATTTGTTGAATTGTTCTTTAAAATATGCAGCCAAGAGTGGAAGTGGGCAAAGCTGTCAGAGTTTTAAATTATATTTGGTGATTACTGATTTGCAACGCATTCCTTGCCTCCTGTGGAAACAAGCTGTTGCCACAGAGATGAGTGATGTGAGGCCATATCCTTCCCACAATTTTGTTCAAACAGCATGGTTTCTCGAGTTCAGAGAGATCAATTAAGCTGGATTTTTACTCTCTGGACCCGAACTACTCCCTTGTGCCCATCTTGGCCCAGACTTTCCTGTAAATGAGATTTTAATGTACTGGTCAAGAGTTGTTACAATTTAATAAACATCCAAATGTAGTATAATTATCATTTGGAATTGGTTTTGGGGATCAGAACTGGTCGACCGTGTGCAATATTGTGCAGTCTTCTAATTGGGTGCTTAAGTGTAATCATTGGGCAGTATCACGGTCAGTAAGACTTATATAATACTGCTGAACTCTGACATAATCCAATAACCATGTGCTGTTAGAAATTCCCTTAACTGTAAATTAGCTGGTAGCCTAGTGGTTAGGAAGTTGCCCCTGTGATCAGAAGGTTTTGGTTTGAATCCCAGGACACTGAGTCACCCTTGAACAAGGAACCGTCGCCACACACTGTTCCCCACTGCTTCACTTGAATGGGTTAAATGCAGAGAAAGAATTTCCCACTATGTGCTGTGGTGTGTTCGCCTGTGACTATGAGGGGCCAATTTAAAGGTTTTATTCCCTAGCGTTTGTGTATATATCATAGAGTAGTTCATATCGATTGTTCCCACATGTTTTTATTGGATTTTAATTAAGACTATATATATGTTTAATTGTTCTTGTCTCTGTACGTCAGAGTCTGTTATTCTGTGCAGTCATAACAAAAGCAAATTTCCTCCGGGATCAATAAATGTTCTGAATCTGATTCTGAATCTGGTTCTGAATCCGCATCATGGTTGGTAGGGGCGTGGCTTGGTTGTCAAACCCGTTGTGGAGACAGAAGAGGCTGCTGGAAGCAGAGCACTGTCTCTTTAAATGCTAATCTGGAAATGGCGACATGGCTCTTTTATTTTCGCCGTAACGACGCGCCAACGCGCAGAGAGCAAGAATTTAAGCCCATGTAGGATTTTCTGCGGGATCCAAGGAGAACCAGAAACGTTGCCATGAAGAAAATCCGACGGTTAGGATGCTAAGCTAAAAGCTCGCCAGCAGCCGGTGAGTGTACCGCAATATACATGAATCTCCATCAGCCGTTTGAGTTTCAGATACACTACATGGACAAAAGTATTGGGACGCCTCACCATAACACCAGCAGGGACTTTCATGATACTACATTCAGATACACAGACTTTAAAACGGAGTTGGACGAGAAGGCCTGGCTCGTAGTCTTCGCTCCAGTCCATCCCAAAGCGGTTGGATGGGGCTATGGTCAGAGCTCTGTGCGGACCAGTCAAGTTTTTCCACACTGAACAACCATGTCTTCATGGACCTTGCTTTGTGCTCTGGGGCACAGTCATGATGGAGTAGAAAATGTTCTTCCCCAAACTGTGTCCACAAAGCTGGAAGCATGGTATTGTCCGGACTGTCTTGGTATCCTGAAGCATTAAGTAAGGGGCTTCACATAAGCCTGAAAAACATGTGTCCGAATACTTTAGTCCATATATCATGTATGTACCGCCCCTAAATGAGATTTTTTATTCAATAGCATGATGTGTGTATTTACATAGTAACGTCAATTATGCTTTTAGAAATGTCCTGCAGTATGTCCATAGGCAGCGTCTGGGATTCTAATAATAAAGCCAGCCATGAAGTCGTTTTGAATGCTGTAAACAAATTTTTAATTACTATACACACTTAAGTAATGATTGTGTGCTGTTTTGACCAAACCATGTTAGTATGATCTCAGCTCACTCGTTATTCCAGAAACAGTTTACTGTTTAGGTTTACTGTTTATTCTTCATGTAGGTGACATGGAACTATGGAGCCTCTGCTCGGGTGGATATAGTGATTGATTACATTGATTCGGTTACTAAGAGTTTATACATTCCTGATTAGTTTTTAATTAGATCTTGCTTTCAAAATATATTTGATTATATTATGCTTTCCAGAGTAGTTCTGCTTTTTGTATAAATTTGTAATTTCCTGATGAAAGAGAGTGTGCTACTTTATTGCGCTTTATTGTACACCAAACAGATCCACATAGAGAAGAACAGAGCCCACTGCAGTTGCCTTGTGCCTACGTCTTTAACTGACCTGATTTCTGTTTTGTAAAGGTGCTTTTAACAGAGTATTTTTTTTCAAGTAAGTGATAATACGTGTGCTTGAGGCTTTAGTTCAACTCTAAGATTGTTTGAGATAAAACTTATTTTATATAAAAGATGCATGCTTTTCATTGTTAAAACCTTAAAACACGAGTTGAGGAGGTAAACAAGCGTGACTTGGAGGACAATGGGGGGAATCATAAGTGCCTGTACCGGGAGAGAGGACTGCTATTTATAGGGGAGTGAGTTCAGAAACCCTATAGTCCCAGAGGGGTTGAAGGCTTCTAAAAATATTTCACATTAGGAGTATAATGGCTCTTTAAATGCAGACAAAAGATGGGTTTCTGGAGCACAAATCAAAATAAAAGCAATGGAACAAGAGCATATGTTCACTTAAGCAACCACAGGATTTCAGTCAGCGACACTATCAGCATTTTTACATTGCTTAATCCAGTAGTTTGGCATGAAATTGCATTTACATATTTTTTCTACTTAAACTCTTGCGTTTGATAAGACAAGACATTTTTGATGTCTAAAATTTTAGGTTTGAGACAAAAACATGGACAAGTTTGAGACTTCAGTGGATTCTATTTCTATTTCTGTCTTTAGTTGTGATGTACAGCATCAGAAACCACATGAACAAGCCAATTTGAGATCACAGTTTGAGGAGAGGCATGTTAGCAGTGTGCTGATTGCTTCTGTGTTGTTTTCCTCTACTTCATTTTTGTATTAGTCTTGTAGCTGTTGCACAAAACTAAGTGGGAAAACACTCAATGTCTCAGTGGATCAATTGCGTTTGGAATAAGAGAAAAAACTTTAAATTTGATTATTTGCCAAACTACCAGTTGATAGTTATAAGACTGGATTGGATCCATTTTCTTTAGAGGCCAGTGCTGACAACAGATTCTGATCTCCTGTTCCTGTTGAAACTGAAAATTGGATTTCATGCTTTCCGCTTACGTAACTGAAAATGGATTTCCATTTATGCACAAGTAGATCAATAGTAAACAGAGGTTCTGGTTACAGCACTGAGCCCATCCTGTGTGAGCGCTGTGCTATTGGATGTAAGGGCGTAATTTTTAACGTGAAACTTACGTAAATGGTTGCTGGACTGCTGGTAAGAATTCCTCTCTTATACCACTTTTTTAAATTTAAGGAATTTTACACACTTTTTGCTCTCACTTTATATTAGGTGTAGTTGATAACTGTTGCTGCATGTTGACAATCTAACACAACACTTGTGATGATTTCTCTGTTGCTGCTGGATTACAGAAGTGCAGCTTGAGTATTTTAGACAAATATATTAACTTCAGTTTTTACTCACAGGTTTACTCCAGTGTAATTATATGAGTGAGTGTGAAGTTAGTACAAATGTATATAAAGTAGTGGTGGGCATAGATACGTTTTTTAAATCAAGATTAATCTCACTGTAGTCTTGGAATTAATCTAGATTAAAATTGCTCATTTAAATTCTGCCGAAGCCATTCAGAATATGTGTGCTACCCAAATAATGACTAAAAGCAAGTTTTTGAGAACGGGTTTCTCAACTCCTACAGTAAACTAATTCCGCATTGCACAAGGTGCAGACAGCCTTAGTCTTGTCAAGGTTTCCACTGGGAAGCTTCTTAAAAATGAATTTTCCTTGAAGCAAACCCGGCGGCTTCATAGCTGCATCCATGTTGTCACGTCACGTTTGATGTGGTCATTTCACAGTAGGCATACACACAGGTTCGAAGACTCGTTCTCGCCCCGTACAATGCAGTTCGGCTAGGTATACATCTGCGCTAAAATATCAAGGTGAAAGTCATCATAGCTTGTGTAGTATAGACCCAGCTCCCAACCCAACTTTGTGAATAGATTAACAGCGATATATATATTTTTTTATCGCCACGATAAGAGTCTCACGTCAACGCAGCAGGTTAACGCCATTAGTGACCCACCACAAGTATAAAAAATACAAAAAGGTAATTAGCTAAAGTCATATTATATACAAGATATTGGGGGAGGGGGCAAAAAACAATTGTACTTTAATGTTCTTGGCGGTTTTTTGTTTTATTTTAGTGACAACAAACATTACGTGGACACCTCCAGTCAAGTCACTTTGAGACACAGAGGAAAACGGAGAGCCCAATGGAAGACAAGAGGAAGAAACGTAGTCCAAAAGTGTCTCTCCCCCAGCCCCCGCCACCGCCCATCAACCCCCGCAAGCTTTCTGTCCTTCCGGCCAGCAAGAGCGCTACATTCTCTTTGGGTCTTCCCCAGCCACCCTCCCCTAAACCCAGGGGCAAGTACAAGAGGTCCGTGGGGGCCATGGGAGCACCCAAAGAGGTCTTGACTGTACCTGTGGTCCCTCCTAAAGCCACAAGGTTTGTATGAGTAGCATTATTAAAAGGAACACTTTTCCCTAAATGTAAGGGATTATAGATTATTAATAGAATAGAAGCTGCAAAATTAAATGCACATGGACCAAATAAGGTTTAAAGCTGAGACCACTCTCCTGATTATTTATTAAGAGCCAGACGTTTTTTATAGCGTATGAGGAGCCAGTAGAAATAATAATATGCAAAATTGAGTTATGTTGAGCATGTGCACTATCCATACATTAAATGTAGTGCGACCAATTCAACTGAAATCAAATATATTACTTTGTGTATAACTACAAAGTGCCACAGTAAAATCAATTAATTGTTTTTGTGGTTATTTTGAGGCAGCAGGCCCCACAGGGAGAAACCACGAGCACCACAGCCAGCCGGCCCCAGCCGCATGTCGCAGTCCTCCTCCCCCCTTCAGCACTCCTTCCTCACCGACGTGTCTGATGTGAGAGAGATGGAGGGTGGGCTCCTCAACCTGCTCAATGATTTCCACTCTGGAAAACTACAAGCTTTTGGTGAGATGCACACACTTGTAGTGTTATGCTGAGCTCACCAAAACAAGTTATGCATTGAATCAAGTCTGAACATTATTTCCACTTTAATTCCATTATGTTACATCAACATAATTATTGTCAAAATAAGATTATGGTTATGTAATATTTTATTGTATATTGTTATTTATTGATAGAAGTGTGGCTGCATTTCTCTATGCTGCTCCTTTCTTTCAAGCTAAAAGGTGAAAAGTGCTGGACATCTAGCTCTGGGAAAGAGTATAAACTAGTTCATAAGCTTATTTTAAATCACAATCAAAATATGCACTATTTAGTATATACAATATTTAATTTATTTTATAGTCAGGAAAATTGTTTAGCATCTCTAGTCGAGAATATGCTCTATGCATATACATCATATGTGACCCGATCTGCCGTAATGAGTCGGAAGTCTGCGTTCTATTTATTGAGGTACGGGCTGATTATGTTGAAAAACACTAAAAATAGTGATTTTTCTTTTTTGGTCTTATATGAAAGAAAAGGTCTTCCAAATTAATCTCTCAAAGTTTCATCACAGAAATAATTGCGAAAATGTACTTAAATGGCTGTTTAATCTGAGTAGCAGCTCTCAAATCTTACAAAAGAATGTCCAAAATAAGTGCTGTTTTCACCCGTCCTCTGAAATGTCACGATCTCAGCTGTCCAAGTATGGTGTTAAAACGTCAATCCCTGATCTTTTTAAACCTTTAAAAATGCTTAAGTCATGAACACAAAACCTTTTCAGTTGCCAATAGGAAGCACTGTTCACAGCCTTGTCTCCGCTCACCCCTCGACAGATTAGCAGTGTAGCCTAATGCTCGCGGTTTGTTTCAGAATATAACTCCTCACAAAGATCAGGTTTAGCGTTTATATTTTGGGTCAACATCATCGAAGTTGTTTAGAGTGAAGTGTGTTGTGTGATTGCTGTTTGGTATAATGTCATTGTCAAAATAATGTAAAATAGCTAAAGCTTAAACTCAGTGGGCGTGTCCAGTCTGCGCTCTGCTGCTGGCCAGCAAGACTGTATCAAGTTGGTCAATGAGTTCTTTGGCTCTAGTGATGTGTCTTCAGTCTGATTTAATGTATTTTTCTAATTATCTAAATGCCTGTAGTAAAAATTTGCTGTTGATTTCTGGGTGCATCTCTTTGGATGCTATGGATTATTAAAGATATCAACAAAAAACTGACAAAAACTTTAAATGCGTTATTTTCTCAATGATCCCAAAACCTCAGTTTTGAATTTTGGGTCACTGTGACTCATTTTGCCAGATCAGGTCACATATATATACTATACATCAGCATATTATATTTAAATTGTGGTCATCCAGTCAGATTTATTTATATAGCCTGTAACCATACACAAAGGTCATTCAGTGTGCTTTACAGTAATGGAATAAACATCAAAAAATTATAAAAAAAATCAAGAAGCAAAAAAAATAGTTGTAAATAAATAAAAGCTGCAACCAAAAGATGGGTCATCATTACTGATTACAGAGTAATATAGTGATTATCAAATACGCACAAGAAACAGTTAGATTTACTTCAAACAGGAAGGTACAAACACGCATTTGTGTGCTCCTGCTGGTGTGGGATTTAGTTTCAGTGACACAACGAGCAATTTGTTCAGGCTGCCGACCAGGTCTTTACAAAGACGTGACTTCCCTGATTTATCTTTCCACCTAAGAGATATCTATGATCTACATCACTGAGAGTGTACATTTTAATTGATTGATTTATAACCAGTTGATTTATTTTAATCCAGTAATTATGATGGCCCTGGAAGTGTATCATTAGCTCAGATTATCACCTCCAAGTAATCTATAACCCATCCCAACTGCTAGCTATGCTCCATACTGTTTGCGAAGGTAATGGACTATCTATGGGGTAAGGGAAGAGTTGCGTGAGTTTGTAAATGATCCTTTAGGTAAGGTGTGTTCATTTGAGCAACTGGAGCATGTGAGAGAGATGCAGGAGAAACTGGCTCGGCTGCACTTCAGTTTGGACAGCCACGTAGAGGAGCTCTCAGAAGACCAGAGGAAAAGTGCTTCAGACCGCAACCTGGAACACCTGCTCAGCAACGTAAGACTCCCATAAATACACACATATACAAAGTCTGGATATCATCAAATATTCCATTCTGCTGGATGTATACCATTAGTAACAGCAGGAAGACTCAAATGGTGATGATGCATAGATAATGCATTATAAAGGAAGTCTGTTGCATTATCTCACACATTATCCCATGGAGCAGTGGGTTGTGGACGGGTTTGATGTTCTTGTGGAGGTTAGGTGAGCCAACCCTTATACTTCAAACTTTCTTTTGTTGTTGAGAGGTTTTTGTGTTGAAAAACATTAAAAAATTTGGAATTACTTATGATCTTCTACATTTTCTTGTATTTTATCTGGCTTCATCAGGCCTACTTATGAAGCAAAAATGGAAATAATAATTAAATGAAAATTTCCAACCTCTCTTTATCTTTCAGGATGAAACAATCCGGTCTTGTTACTGTGCCTTTAAGACTGAGATATGTAAATTATGATTGGCTGCCCTACATTGTGGTTCTTTTAGAAAGCACTCCAGACTGAAACACCCTTCATGACTTCAGCATCAATGGGTAGGGCTTTAGGCTGTGCATATGGATTAAGGTCACAGATCCGTAAATTTAAAATGCTATTTTGTCAGGTTAGTTTCCATTTATGTATTATATAGGCTGAAGCATGGCATTTGTCTCCTTATCACTGTTTATACTACATTAAAGTCTTGCGATTAATAATTCATACAATAATTTCATAGATCCTTTAAGTGGATGATTATAAGCACAAAAGTTCAAATTACTTTTCATTTTGCAATTGGCTTATCGATATTCAATCTGAGTATGTAATTTGAAAATACATTTTGCAGTTGGCAATTCAGTGTGCAGATGCAATCCTTAATTCATTTCAAAATATTTTGTGTAAAAAAATAGGATAACTATTAACTGAATTGCATTTTGTATTGCCATCCATTTTGTGCCTCTTTATTCAGTTGACAATTCCCATGCTGTCAGGCCGCTCATCAAGGCGGGCCTTCACTAACGACATCACTTCCTTGTCCAGGGCTTCACAGAAATAAAAAAAACCATACAGAAATAATGTTTAACATATGAGTCATTTTCACAGTGGGACAAAGAATTCGCAGCAGTTAGCAACCTGTTCACTCACTGCTGTCAGAGCCTTAGAGGGTAAAAATGGTCAGATATGTAACAATGTGCTAAAAGAAAACCATCTGAGAGAAACAAGGCAAGAAAACATGGCAAAATGAACTGCAATTCAGTGCCTTGTTATTCTATTTATTATTCAAAATATAAAAAAATAAGGATTGCACCAGCACTTTGCACATTGAGTTGCCAATTGCAAAATGTTTATACAAATGACATGCTCAGATTGAATATTCAATTGACAAAATGAAAGGCCATTTGAATTTTTGTGCCTATGATCATCCAAACCTTTCAGCATTTGTATAGTTTTCTGACTTATGCAGTGTAGATTTAAACCCTGAAAACCGCTACAAAATGTATTTTTAAATGTTTTATTATCAGTATTTCAAGGATTAAATTATTATATGGTGTAAATACTGTAATCTATTTACAAAACAGTTTGTTACTATCTGAAGATTTGATCCCCACCTATGAAGCATTATTGATGTTCTACATTATTGACGTTCTGTTCATCAAGCGCTGTTCATCGTTCTGAACCCATTTGACATGCATTATTTTTTCCTGGTTTCTTTTAGTGTATAAAAGTGATGAAACAGCTCAGGATTAGCATACTAAATGAATTTCACGCACCTAGATTTTATATTGAGAAAACAATCGGTTCCAGACTCATGCAGAGTTGCTCATGTAGGCACTAAATGTTCTTAGAGTGATGGAAATAAACATTCTGTAGTTGAGGGGACAATAATGGAAATACCACACACAGGCAGGAATACAAACTTTTGTGTGTGTGTGCGTGTGCGTGTGTTTGTGTGTGTTGGACTTGCACAATGGTGTGAAAAGCCTCTGAGCTTATTAAAGACAAAAATAGCAGAGATACTTGGTCACTACGGCAACAGCAGAACAGATGTAGGTCTCAGACTTTCTGCCTTCCTCTGATCTGACAGTTTGTAAAGTAAATGAAAGAATGCCACTTTCTGGTATAATTCCAACAAATGTCCCTTATACAAACTTTATTAAAGCTTCAGAAGCTTATTCAGTAATTTAGCAGTCTGGTTGCTACAGTTTAAGCAACTGAATTTCTGTTGTCTGTTTAAGCTTAATTTGCTTTTATTGATGGTCTAAGCTCCTCTCTCCTCTCTCCCCACAGCTGGAAGAACTCAGCAGTTCCATGTATCCTTTCTTGAGTATTTAATCACAGTTTAACTTGTACGATATGGACAAATGTATACAGTGGTGTTTGAATGGTGCTTAAAAGGAACCTTTTGGAATTTTCTGATTATCTGTGTAAATATTATCTAAGGATCTGTGAGGGGCAAAAGTATGTGAATCTCTAAGATTAGGAGTTAAGTCGAAGGTGCGATTAGAGTCAGGTATTTTCAACCAATTGGATGAATATCATGGATGAGTACTCCCTCCCCAAGAGTGGTTGACCAATGAAGATCATTCCAAAAGCAGGGTGTGTAATAGTGTTTTAGATCACAGAGCAACCCAGGGTAACCGCTAAACAACACTGGCTAATGTTAATCTAATGTTAATGTTCATGAGAAAACATTGCATTACAGCATACAGTACTGTCCAGCATGATTTTCATTATTATAATGTCGCTTTCTGCTATCATTAAGAATAAATGCAAATAAAAAGGACTTCAGTGAAAAGTATAAAGATGACTTTTGTTTGTGAAAAAGTAGTGGTAGATCTGATAAGGAAAAACGGTTTGGTTCCAAGTTTCTCCTTGATCCCTTTGGCCGTTGCTTGGATCACCAGCTCATCCAAAGTATGGATTGAGTCAGACCAACTTTACTATATAATGTATTTATTCTTTTTATTTTCATTTATTAATAATGATGTGAAAAAAATATCTAATCTAAGTTTTTTTTTAAATGTCATTTTCACAGTTGCCTGCACAGTACTGTGAGAACCTTATCCCATCTGTAAAACATGGTGGTGAAAGTGTTAAGAGTTTGGACCAGGACAGCTTGCCATCACTGATGGCACAATGAATTCTGAATATCAGCAAATTCTAATGAAAAATGCCCTTGAGCGAAAATTGATTAAGCAGCAAAACAACTACCCTAAGTGCACCAATCGTCTACCAAAGAATGGTTAAAAAAAGTTAGGAAAGTCGGAATGGTCAAGTCAAATTTCTGACCTGAAATGAGCAGTTAATGTGAGGAAACCCATCAAATTCCCAGAAGTTAAAATTCACACGCTTTGAAGAAAGACTTGCATTCAGGATCATGCTAATAAAAACTTCCATTACATGTTAATGCACTTGGCACACCAAAAACGTTAAGGATGTTCTGTTGCAAAATAAATTTCAGTACTGTTGAACATAATTTTGAAAAAAAATGCATTTTATCAGTTAGATTGCATAAACATACAGAGTTGTTAAGGTGGTCCTTAACATAGTTTCTCCAGACAAAAGTTGCATCTGGCAGAGAATCAGGACTTGCCCAAGACCTCTGGCCCTTGAGATCACAAAGCAAATACACCAGCTGCGTACCGGACTGACGGAAGCTGCTGTTACCATGGCTACATCTTAACTGTCTACGCTAAAAACCGTGGCCGCTTTACTGATCCAGGAGCGCAAACCACAAACAGCACAGAGCACACTGGCTGATGTCTAAAGACTTCTTTTCATATATACCATTACAAACCCCTTTAGTTCTTCGACACAGGCCAAAAATGCTGCATTACCCACTTTTGGTTGTACGCAAGCCTTAGCTGGTTTTACGCTTTTGGTGGGATGCATGGGGCGTCAGTACACAGTTATACAAGAGTACTCTAACCAGCTTTAAGCAGGCATTCGCCAGCTGTCCACTACAAGGGACTACACTACACAGGCTATTTTTTACACACCAATGGCTTTGGGGTCAGTTGCATCAGTACTTAACAGCTGAACGTATTGTAGCTTATAAGAGAACTTTATGCTGCACAATGTTAGGATTAGAAAGACCTGTCATGGTATTGCACATTCTTGTTAAAACATGCATAATATAGACCTCTGAAGTTGTGATGTTCTTCTAAAATTGGCATCATGTCTGTATTAAGATCTGCTGGTTTAATATAATTTTCTCTGTGTAAAAAAAATTGTGAAGACTACTGCTGTCACACTCCGCTATAGACAAAAATGTCTTGAAGGTGATATGTTTTTCTTCACAGACATTTTTATCTGTATGGCACCACATTCCCTTAATTACAAGGTCATTAAGATGCTAAAATGCAAATATTGCTATATCAATGCTGCACACAAGATCAACATCTTATAAGGCTGGTAACCTCACCAAACTCAGTGAAAACCAATAAACTCAGTCAGATGAGGTGATTAAATTTTTTGGGAGTAGTGGGCTAGAATTGCCAAAGTTGGTGTTTGGCCATGTTGAAATTGAACAGTTGAAGTGTTCGCTTACTTGTAGCCTGTCACATCTTTCCTGGTAAGGTTTTTATTTCCCACAGTGTGCGACAAAGGTGATTTTATACAAATAAATTCATTTTTCTCATGTTAAAAATGAATGAATACAAAAATAAATATGTTTTGTCATGGACAAGATGGCAACCACAGAATGAACCACGACTTCAGAAATCTGCTAAGCAAAATTGCTAGTTTCTATGCATGTACCTACTACTGCCTACCTTGCTGATTCATATGGGGGAAAAAAACTATGAAAACTGGGAAAAAAAACAACAATGAAATTTGAAATTGAATTGAATCATATATTCTACAAGGAACTGCTTTCAAAGTACAGACATTAGGCTTGTTTGTGCACTGCACCTGGCCCCTGAGCTTTAAGTTAAGTTCATAAACACTAGTTATATGTGTTTAAATTTTGTGTTTGTCAGATAATTGTGGAAACTTTAGTATGCACTTCATCTGATTTAGAACTCTGAAATGCTACGCCATCACGAGCGGTACAGTAGCTGTAGCCTTGCTCAGGACAGTCGACCGGACCTTAAGGTGCCTCACTTCAATTTGTAGCAGAAACAAGGATATTTTAAAGGAAACTCTTTGGGAACGCCTCTAGTGGCTTAAACTGGAACACGTAATGAGGTTTATACACACGTATGGATAATCGTTCTTGATGTTCAATTATTGGTGATGTTTTTGTGTTTGTGGAGTAGTGTTAAGTTTTGATATTGAACACTGTGCTACAGATGTAGAGATCTTTTGTAGAGAAATGTTACCTGGTAGGCAAGACGTTGAAGAGAACTTTTGAATGACTTATTTATTATAACTTGTAAAAGCACGTTTTACTGGTGTGTGGGAGGAGCTGAGTTACAGGTTATTAAGCAGTGGCTTAGTTCCATTCTGTTGTAGCCTAACAAAACGAAGGAAATTGAAGACAGGCAATGTAACCGAATGACTACATTACATTTCCATTTCAATCAGGTGTGTTATGTTATTAAAAAAAGTTAACATTAATATTAGTAAGCCAATAAATGAAAAGGGCAAGTTCACACATTCCATTTAGGTGGGTGAAATGTAATTGTTATTGTCACTAACGATAAGATGATGTCTGTTTGCCATAGATTAGCTACTATCATTTGATTGTGTCACTAGCTATGTTTGTTTTTATTTGAAGGTTGCTGCAGCTTAATTGCTTTCAGTGGAGAGTAACTTTTAGCTCCCCCGACACTACTGTGTGTGGATGAGGCAAATGTACTTGATGCTGTGTTTTCTAATCAAATTCTCACAGAGTGAGGTTCTTGGTACCAATTTATTCTGTGATGACGACCTGTCCATCATACAGACATGTCCTTTATTAACTTGAAAAGGGAGAGCAATTTTTTCCCATTGTGCACCAGGTTCTGGCAGCTCATTTCTACAGTTCTACAATGCTGGATCCAGATGTTACTGTTAAACCTAGGACACCTGGAATCCGTGCCATATTTCAGTGGAGATGCTTTTTTTTAGCCAAAGCACATTGAAAGCACAGCACAGTCTGCATCTGAAAAAACACAGTCAGATGTCCAGACCGTCTGATTCCAATGTGGACCTAATCTTTTCTCGCTGAACTTCAGTATGGAGCACAAATACACACT
Source organism: Brachypetersius gabonensis (assembly GCA_037577145.1). NCBI lineage: Eukaryota > Metazoa > Chordata > Actinopteri > Characiformes > Alestidae > Brachypetersius > Brachypetersius gabonensis. The sequence goes on from JBBJLR010000153.1 coordinate 19,417,558, forward strand.
AGAATTTGTCTCTACTCAACCAGAAAATGGACATGAAAGTAGCCCAGGGTTGAGCTTTGCAGCCTCCTGATTGAACAGCTGTCACAGGCCTGCTGCCTTCTCAGAAATGTTTTGCTCTTTAATGGTCTTTTGTTTTGTATTTGTATGCTTTGGGTACACCTATTAAAATAAATACAAACCACCTTTGGTTGCATTTGTTTTATCACCAGCTGATTTGCACTTCATGAGTTTTTCAGTATCCTGTCCCAAATTGTTCACCACAGGATGTCCTGTTTCTCACAGTCACCTACTGTGCCTTAGTGTGGCCTTCTGCGATCACAGTATCTGGGCCACTGTCAATATGCCGATTAGCTCATTTAAAAAATAAGCTTGACCGTCTGCAGATGACATGGGACTGTCCCACACGCACATGTTTAAACTAAGCATCCTCAAGGTTTCTTGTCCTACAGATTTGCACGTTGATGTTATCAACATGTGGACGTTGAGGAGGACCTCGGGACTCAGGGTACCATGGTGACTGGCCTGTTTAAGCCTTCAAATTCTGCACTTTGTCGATGTCGGCAACATGCGGTTGTGAATCTGACTTCTGTTTGACTGCTAACTTGACTCCCAAGCAAAACCCTTGAACCTTCCCTGGACTTGCAGTCTTAAATGCAGACCTGCAGAATTAACATGCATGTTACCAAGAAAATCCATAAGGTCTTAGGGCTGTCTGACATTTATCTGGTCTAAAAAATGTTTATGTTCTTGGGCCATAAAAATGTCTAGAGTGTGTGTTTTGGGTCCACTGCAGTCTGTTCTTGTGGAATTATACAAAATTTATGGTGAAACTGACATGATGACAAACAAAACAGTATCTGAAATATTATATTTGAAACTGTATTATAAAATGATAAAGTGGCCCCTTATAGTTACCTTTGAACACACCACAGCACACAAGTTCTTTCTCTGCATTAACACCCATTCACCATGTGAAGCAATGGATTGCCCTGTGTGGGGATAGTACCTTGCTCATGTGTACATCAGTGATGACACTAGCAGTGTAATTAATTGCCCTAACCAGTAGGCCAGCATCTAAGAATGAAGACATTTTTCTGACCTATACAGCACAAAGTGCATAAGCAAATTTGAAGATCTTAATATAGTGCTGCTGGTGGCCACGAATCAGTCAGGAACTCTGTATTTCTTCCCTATGACTTAACTACTACAGCTTATCTTGCTTAAAAGCCTTTTTAAAATTGTGCCCATGGTTTAACCATCACAGCTTATTTGTTTCCCAAGCCTTGGCGGTGGCTGAGCAATCTAGTTCCCATGTCTTACTAAGTCAAGGGCATGCAGCAGGATCTCATTCCCTTGCCTTAAGTTATTTTTAGAGTAGAGTGCTTCTCTTAGACCCTCGTACATTATATAGACAAAGGTATTGGGACGCCTTACCATTACACTGACCGAGACTTTAATGGCATTGCATTCAAATATATAGACTTTGGCAGAGGGAATGCAATAACTATCACTGACGCTAGAGGCGCCACTCAGTTTGAATGCGGAGGGCAAAGGAGGAGAAGAGAAAATGTTTGTTGCCATGAAAGAGAAACAAACGGGTTCAATGGAGGAGCAGGAATGGGTACAAAATATGATCTGTTTTCAGGTAAAATGACTATTCTTGAGTGTGTGCAGTTTTGTCTTTTAGTTGCCAGTCATTTGAGGTAAAATGAATTGCTTAAAGAGTGATAAAACGTTAGCAATAATATTTCACTGTGGTGTTTTTAGAAACTCGACCCATCATGAATAGGAGTCCAAATGGACCAACTAATGTTTAGTGGCCTAATATGTAGGATCCAAGTGCAAAGTGCCACCCATACGAAAATAGCTTTATTTACTTTAGAAAACTACTAGTTACTTACTAGCTTGCTCACAAGTTGATTGAAGGCCACTCCACCCACCAGCGTCTAACATTAACCCATAAGTTTACTCACTATTAGATCTGCAATAAATATACATTATATTTTATCTCTCTGCTAAGGACACACTTGAAACATGTATTCTGAAAAAGAGGGCGATGAATAGACAGTAGGGTTTGTGTAATGAACACTGGGTCCCCCTCCTATTACCAGTAAGTAGGCAGCTGATTCAGTCCAAGTGAGTGGATTAAAATATAATTTTTCTAAATTAAAATCACAGCAATTGTGAATCGATGTGACTTTCTTTTCTTATCAACATCATGTCAGAAAGCTAAATATGAAGTATAACTAGTGCAATTGATAGTAGGTGGAGTCAAATGCCTTGAGAACATCAAACTACAAGCGTAATGATTTTGTATTTTAGTAATTTACGTTTTTAAGAAAGCAAATTCAGTTTTATTTCTGCCCCGGGGTCCAAGAGATGCTAGTTACACCACTGGCAGAGTAGAATGCTTTCACACCTTGTATTGACGAATTTTAGTCAGTTAACAACACAGTTCTTACATTTAGGTGCTTTTATAGACAGACCAGACCTGCTGTCTCATTTAATAAATTATATTCCCATTTGTCTTCAGACACCTCTTTTAAACTTATTTAAGGTGCACTAATTTCAGACATGGATATTCAGTTGTACACATGATACTTTTATACTCTTTATAGCAAAGCATTGACAAATAGAATGGTGGAAAAACCATGCATGAGCCTAAGGTTACTGCACCTTTTGCATATTGGGTTGTGGAGCATTGAGCTGCTTTTTCTGGAATGATTGAGCTCCATTGGGAGTTGGTGGGGTTTGTTAGCCAGAACTGATCCCCCAACATAAGTACCAGACCTCATTATTGCCTTTGTGGGTGATTATTAAGCAAATTCTACCTGCAACTTTCCGACATCTAGCCCTCCCACAATATTAGAAGCCGGCTGCTTGCTGTTTTAGTGAACAGTCATGTTTTGTTTTAATGTATTTAGCTTGTATTCTTATTCATATTTAATTTTTCCTCTGCCCTTTTCTATGTTTTAGGCTCGGTGTCGTGGATTTCTGATCAGGAAAGAGCTACAATCAGTTCAGGTTGAATTTGAAGACATTGTCAAAAATCTTGAGGGCTCTTTGGAGCACCTGACATGGAGGGGCCAGTTCATACCCAAACCCTACTTTACAGACAGAGTGAGTTTTTTTCCACCTGCCCTTAACAGTGTTTTTCCTTCTATAACACAATTGATTCAGCCCCACAAAAGCACATATTTTACAGGTACCTGTGGGTGCTGATATGTAAAGATTTTTAAAATATCTGCTCAGATTAGAAACATCTAACATTTATTTGCATAGTTTTACTGGTGAGGTGAAATAATTTAATGAAAGGATTTTAGCACAATATTCCAGCATCATCCATATTCACTGCTTTTCCATAAAGCAATAAATGCATAATAAAATATTGGCCAAATCGAATTATTGGCCATTTGCCAATAATATTTCATCCAGCAAATGTCTCTTGATGCACATTTTTGTGTGTGATGTCAATGTAATGCGCTTTTACACCATTTCTGAGCCATCCCTTCTAGCAGGATTCAGTTTTACACCAGCTGATCCGGCTAATCAAGGTCTTCTGAGGAGACTGGTTTGCTCAGTTGAGTCAGTTGGAGCAGAATAGATTAGGGTTCGCACTTAAATCTGCGGGTAGTTAGATCACAAGAAGGAGTGTAACCTCTGTTCTCTCCGTTTACTGATGTTTTTTTTCAGGTGAGCACATTGTTCAGATATCTTCAGCCACATATCCAAACTCGGGATCATCCTGAAGATCCAGTGAAACTGAAGGAAGGGACTGAAGAAGGTCAAAAATCTCAGCTGGACTGTGCTGTCTTAGTAGCTGAGAAAGATGAAGAACCAAGTGACAGGGTCACCAGGCAAACCTCTACACCACAAGAGGGCGATAGAGAGGCAGAGGTACAACAGACTGAAACAGCTGGAGATTCAAGCAGCATTGGCAACTGCAGCTTCCTGGAAAAAGGTATGTTTTCATGGTGCTGGGTTTGAGGGTGTGATGTTAATATAAACATGAAACATACAAACGTAACACAAAGGGATAAAAACTGATTCTGCTTTGTGCAGAGATGGGGACTCGAGTCGCACAAACAAAGACTTGTGACTTGACTTCAGACTTGCCCTCAATGACTTGAGACTTGACTCGGACTTGGGTGTGACTGTGTGACTGCTGTGACTCGTGAGTCATAACTCGTAAACCATGTTCATTTCATGGAATTATTTATTTAGATCTTGCACTCTTTCCAGTGACCCGAAAACCGTTCACCTCGTGTCCCATTACTTTTGTCCAAGGTGAACGGTATTTAGCTTATAACGGTTTTCGAGGGGTCGTTGGAAAGGGGCCATGGATCCCCATCTAACTGTGGAGTTTCACATTTAGAGTGGAGATAAATTTTTCATGTTTAATATTTAGATTTAAGATCATTTAAGGCAAATCCTCCATGTTGGTGAGGGCATTTCACAGCACACAGCCCCGCCCCCTGCTTAGCAACAGCCAATTGTAATCATGGGGTTTGGCCAATTAGCATATCTTCTAAACGTTCAGAGCTCAACATTTACAGCTGAAAAATCCCACATTTAGATTCGCTGTTTGTAATCGTTGCCACTCAAAGACTTGAGACTTGACTTGGACTCCAGCACAAAGACTTGTGACTTGACTTGGACTTGGTAAAAATGACTTGTGAAAATCTCTGGCTTTGTGTGTGTTTTCTCTCTGATAGGCCATCAGACACACTCTCTTCTGAAAGATGTAGCAAACTCTCCTGAATCACTGAGACATTACAGAAGAACACTGGCCATGGAGCTGCTCTGGATTCAGCAGGCCATCGCTAGCAGAAAGAAAGTATGGAAGATTTTATTTGACCTGTGCTGTCTTGGTCCATTTCTCTTGAACAGTTTGCAAGTAGCAAAAGGTCTTGACAAGTGGCATCTTAAAGTCTAAATATGTAATATTTCACATTTTTAAATTGTTGTAAAAGTATGTAACAGGTTTCAGTAATTTTCACTTGTTTTAAATCATATATAGTGAACAACATGACGCAAATGATGCAGAAGTAGTACTTTAAATAAGCAGCAGTATGTATTAATAGCTATCAAAGGTTATTTTTTATATATATATATATATATATGTTTTTGCAGGGTATGCTGATGTATACAGTATAATACAGTGGTGCCTGAAAGTTTGTAAATGCTTTGAACTGTTCTATATTTTGGTATAAATATGTTCCAAAATATGATCCGATTTCCACTTAAAGTAGATAAGAAGAACAAAGCTAATTTAAAGGTGAAATTGCAGTCAGCTGGTGGCCTAGTGGTTAGGGAGTTGCCCCTGGAATCAGAAGGTTGTGGGTTTGAATCTCAACACACACTGCTCCCAGGACTCCCTTTGCCGGTGGCAGCCCACTGCTTTACTTAGTGAATGGCTTAAATGCAGATAAAGAGTTTCACATGGTTCACTTAAAGGAAAGGAAAGCTCTGTTTAAGATTAAATATGTGTTAGTTTAGTGTTAGAAAAAGAAAGAATGTGTTAACTGTGTGCTTTAGTGCATTTAATTATTGTGCTTCAATGCTGTTCTTTGTCTTTGACAGTATCTATCACTGAAACAGAAGATGGAAGCAGCCTAGCAACAAAGGACCAAATTGATGGGCAGTGGGATTTTCAGTTGATGTCCCAAGTGAAGGTTTTAATTGAACATGGCCACATAGACCTGTTTCATTTCTATAAATGAAAAGAGGGTGGACTCTGCAATTTTTTTATACCAAACATGACTGCAAGTTTTCTTCTGTGAAGATTTCACTGAGTGAAAAAGATAAAACTTCGTAGTGCCTTAATCACATCCTTTTGAAATGTCTAATTTCTAATATTCAGCGGGTTGGTTTTATTGTTTTGGGGTGCTGCAGTGTGTATGATGTTGTTTAGGGATGCATCAGCATGAGAATTTTTATTGGTATACGTGTAAACATTTATATAGATATATACACATACCTGGATAAGCATGGAAAAGAATCCTAACATTTATTTCTATGGCAGACTGTAAAGTTGATAAAAAGTCAATATAGTCATGTGCAAAAGTTTAAGTGCTCCTGGTCGAATGCTCTCTCTGCAGTTAACTCACTTCTGCACATTTTAATGCACAATAACTGTTTATTTGTTAATATATAGGAGAAAACACTGCACACATTATCTCACATTTCACATTTGTTGTCATTTTCTACTATGTTAAACAACAAATAAATAGAAATTGTTTTTAAAATTGCATATTTATAATCTGTAGGATGTGTCTATTAATTTAGTCTCACTTAAAAAATCAGCTCAACATAATTTGTCAGGGGTGAGGGGTTTAAAACTTTTGCATAGAACTGAATTTTAGCGCAGTCGTCCAGAATCTTATAGAGATGTCATGAAATATCAGTTGATACTAAACATATGTGCAAAGCCAACAATATTTTTGAAAGCACTTATCAGCCTATACCAATATTATTATATTATGGTGCATCCCTAATGTTGTATAATAAATGCTGCATAATAAAAATGTAAAAGTCAACAAGTCAAGATTGCGAGATTTGATTTCATTCTACTTTACAGATGCAAGTTGTTTTTAGAGGGGAAAGAGATGAAAGGTGATGAGTTTACCAGATTTATTGTCCTTTTGTACCTTTCTATCTCTCTCTGTATACATATGTATGTCTCTCTCTCTCTCTTTCTCTCTCCCCTCACTCCCTCCCTCCCACCCCTCTTTTGTTGTTACCACTGATCGCTGGCGGTGCTGCCATAGCAACCAGGAAACACTTCAGTGTGTGTGTGAGAGACACTACATGCATGAGCTGCTTCACCAGACGCCATAAGAAACAAGAGAAATCCACCGCAGCCTGGCAAGCATCACTTTTTCTGTGAGATACAGCTGCTTGTAGTGGTGTTCTTGGATAAGATCATCTGTGAGTGTAAGTGTGGGTGGAGGAACTGAATGAGGTAACTGTATTTATGCTGCATGAGGTCATTGTTGGATCGCATGTAAAAAATGATGTGTTCTGTAGATGTCCTGTATACAGTAAGTAAAGTACTGCAGTTCAGACTGTATGCAAGAGAATGTAGGCGGAGCATGGGTGTAAACTCTAGGGTCAGGAAAGTGCATCTCTGTGTTAGAGTTGTCATGATACCAGAATTTTGACTAATATGGAATGGCTTTTTTTTTTTTTTTTTACAAATTCATCCTTTAAAATGTTTTAAATGTTAATCAAATCCATGGGACTTTTTGAGCATGCTGTGAAAGAGATTTTTTTCTACATAATTTATTTATTAAGGTTTGAACAGATTCAGAGTAATTCATGGTGAGATGTTCTATTGTAGAGTCACACAATTATACACAAGGTTAGTGATGGGAACCAGGTATCTGCCTCTAAAGGCTCCTGATTTTTTTTAATGGTTAAGAATATTGTATCTGTTCCCTGAGACAACTGAGGGCTAAAGATTTCAGAAGATTTCGGGCCAAAAATGTATTCATTCAATCCATCTGGACGTTGTGAAGCAAAACAGCACCCCCCCAAAAAAACCCATTTTCATTTCTTTCAGATTTTCAATTATTTTACATCATCACCGTTACATATACTCTCTCAGAAGGCATGTGTAGGTTCACGAGAGGGTTCTGATAGTAAATTAAATAGCAATATTTTTGTTGCAGACATTATAACCCCTGGTTCCTTTCACCACCAATTAACTCAGTAAAGAAATTGAACGTCTATACTATTAAGAATTTCACACCAAACTCTCTCTGAATAACATATTTCTTATTTTATCTTGCATGAATTTTGAAAAATCGATGGAATTCCTCTAACCTAGAGGAGAGGAAATGCCGTGTACAGCTTAAATACAGCTTAACCTGTATTTAAAACACTTAGAAAATGAGCTATACCTTATGTTGACTGTTTCCAGGAGCTGTTTCAGACTCACTAAGGCCCTTCGAGTCAAACTAGCGTGCACTTGGATTAACCTGTAGGCAACAACAATATCATTAGTGTTTTTAAATAAAGAACTGAGAGTATCAAAGGTGAAAGTACTAAAGAGTTAACCATGCTGTAGTGAACCATTGTTGATATATTATGCCACACCACTGTGTGTTCCAGGAGGAAAATCTGCTCTGCCTGGTCAGAGTATGGCCTCCAGTGGGGTTAGTGCTCTCCTGCCCCCTGTGAAGAGTGTGGTGGTGTACAGAAATGGAGATCCTTTCTATGCAGGTTGGTTAACACCATTAAAAACATTAATATCTGAGATATGAAACCCTGTCACCCCTTTAAGGATGTCATGTTATAGGTATGTGATGGTTTTGTCATTTCTATATAAGGTTCACAGTTACTTTAGTGTCATCAGCAGCTGTGCGTGCATACATGGTGTGATGAGACGTGGTGCAACATTTAATAAAGTTATGACAGAAACGACACAATAAATGGAAAATGTAATAGGATGTAAAACTTCAAGAATGACTAATAGTGCACCATAAGTATGATATTGCACAAAAGACAGTTTGCAGCACTGAAAAAAGTATAACAGCAACGGTACAATTAATAGACAATACTGTTGTGTAACAGTATAGTGTGAACCTTCCAGAATGGTTGCATTATAAGTATGGTTTTGCACTGACAGTTAGCAGCACTGTGCCACATTGTGTGAGTGTAAATTATAAGCTAATCTAATCAAATAACAAGGCAGCAGTGTGCCTGTTGTGGCAGTAAACAGTGTCAAGTGCTGGTGTGATTGAAAGTCTAGAGTGTAATATGAGGCAGGCTCAAGGCATTTATGTGAAACAGTAGCGTAAAATATTCCACCAATATTCACCAGTGTCAACAAGCAGCTTTACGTAAAGGGGCATTTGGTTGATGCTCTCTTTTCCAGAGCAACTTACAGTTATTAGTAACAGGGACAGTCCCCCTGAAACAACTGAGGGTTAAGTGTCTCAGTTCAAGGAGATGATCGTAGAAAGTGGGGACTTTGTTTTACCCTCTAGGCCACTAACATCCAGGACACACTGGCCTTGTGTTTTCCAGCAAAACCGAACGTCTGGCTGGTGTGCTAGGAACTGTTTAGAGTGTTGTCCGTCGTTCATGCTGCTTTAGATTGTTTATACATTGTTCTAGAATGTTCTTTTCCATTCACACTTCTCCAAAATGTTCTTCCCCATTCACCCTGGTCCAGAATGTTCTTCTCTTTTCACACTGTTCCAAAATATTATTTCCTATTCACACTGTTCCAGAATGTTCTTTTCCATTCTCACTATTCTAGAATGTTGAACTCCATGCACAGTGTTCTAGAATGTTTCTTTCCCTTCCCACTGTTCAAGAATGTTCACAATGGAGACTTTTTCAGGAATATTCACCTTCTATAACTGTTGTAATGCCCACAATGGTAGTACTTTTTAAAACTTTCTTTTCCTTTCAAACTGTTCCATCTCCATTACCACAAGACCTTTTCTTTCATTTACACAGTTCAAGAGTGATGTCCTTGATTCTCACTGTTGTCATTTATTATACCGATGTGGCATTAATCCAGCATTTAAAGCGCTGGGATAGCATTCTGGGGTTTACACTGTTCCACAATGAACTCTAACAAATCAGAAGTACCAGTGTGGTGCTGAATAATGTAGAACAGTGTTTTTGAACCCTATTTATACAACATTTATGTGAGGCTGATTTAAAACAAGGACAAGTGATGCAAAACACTGCTTTTTTATGAAGCATCAGATGCCATCTGACTGCTAACAGCACACTCTTGGAGAATGAAGAGTTACAAGCCAAGCCAGGTGCTTCACTTACAAAAACAAGTGTGCATTTATGCAGCTCTGGAAAAAAATAAAAGACCACTGCAGCAATGTTCCGTTTCTCATGTTTTATTTTTTATAGGTGTAAGTATTAAACTGAACAGATTTGCCTTAGTTTTTAAGAACTGCTGACAACATTCCTTATAATTTCCAAGTAATAATGTTGTTCTTTAATGCATAATTTAAAGGAAATGACAATACATCAAAATAAGAGAAACAAGACTTCTTTTTTCATCCAACCGGTCTCATTGCAGGAGGAGGGTGTTGATTACAGCAGTGTTTTTATGCTTTTCCACAATAAATAATATTTGATTCAGGTGACCACTAATTGGTTCCTCATAAAGCAGAATGAGGTGCTTGTATAGGAATTTAACAGGGACTTAACAGACACTGGCATGGAATGGAACTCAGACATGCTGATTTAAAAATAAATACACACAAAACACAAGAAGGCAAGTGTACAGAGAATTATATGAACTGGGGGAACCTTGTTATGTATTGAGAAATCACACCCTGGTTAAAAGGTGGTACCTGCAGGACTGGGTGTGCTAGCCACTTCTGGCTTGAAGAAAAGCAAACACAAACCAAATATTTTAGTGAGTGGGAGGTGCGAAACCTCTTTGCATTCCATTCCTATACAATACAGCACTCAGTGGGAGTGAACCTAAAACCTTAAATCAGTTTAACTGACTGTTACAGACCCTTGCAATGAATTAATCTTTTGTAGTCTAAATGAATCTTGTTGTCTTTGCTTGTTTTGTGTATCTTGTTCTAGGGAGGCGGTTCATTGTGAACCAAAGGCAAATCTCCACAATGGAAGCATTCCTGAATGATGTCACTGTCAGCATTGGTGCTCCGCTCGCCATCAGAAACCTATACACCCCTCGGAATGGCCACAGAGTACCTGACCTGGATCACCTCCAGCAGGGGTCGCAGTACGTCGCTGCAGGCTTTGAGAAGTTCAAGAAGATTGAGTGAGTGCGAACAAGATGACAGACCAGAACACTGCAGCCATGGACATTTGAACCCAGTGTGACCCTTTAATTCAAATAAAGCTGATTACCATTCATTTTGGCAATTGGTCAATTAGTCACTCAATCAAAAAAAAACAAGAAAATGCACACATACATAAATAAATAAGCACATCATTTATTTCATTGTTGTAAGTAATTCTGACATTCAGAATCAGCTGAATCTCACCTGGATTAATCTTTTCCTTCTAGAGTTACCAAATAAGTCCCCCAGTAACCCCACAGGAGGCGCTCACTTTATTACTTTATTTATTAAAGTGTCTTCTGGGAATAAAATGAAGCAGTAAAGTTGAAAAAGTAGTCCCCCTTAAATCATTCGGTAAAACGGCCTGCCAGTTGCAGTAGGTTCAGACTGGCTCCAGTGAAAGCGTTTTCTGTCTTTAGTCAGACTGCTTGTACTTCCCACACTCTCTCTAAGCGTCTAGAAAAAGCACTGGACCTTAGCCATTACAATTACATTCTTAAACCTTTGTATAGCAGAAGAAATAGTTCAGAGAAAAGTCAAATTTGAACTAAGAGGCTTATACAGAGGTGGAATGCAGCTTAATAAAAATGTAAACAAGCATGAATAGAAGTGAAAAATAAGCTATATATTCCCCTTATTTCAAATGCAGTCAAAACAGTTTTCAAAGGAAGAAAACATTCTTCAAGGTACTATAACTAATGTCATGTTGTTGTTAATTTTCGTATTTAATGGGCTGTGATGTGTCAGCCAGTATGTGTTTAATAAACACTTTTTCCCCTGAAGCATTGAAGCTAATGTAGCTAATAGAAACAATTTCTAATTAGCGTATACAAACCGCTAGTCTAAATCAGGACGTGCCTCATTGTGGTTTCTGGATAACATGTTGATGTGGAAATGGAGTAAAGTTGGACAAAAATCAGGCATGCAGATTGTTGCTACTTCTGCTTTTAGCTGAAAAACATACTGTGAAAGATACTTTATTTATTTGTACTTTATTGAACCCAAGGGAATGTTGTTTTTGTTGCAGCATCTCACACAAAGCACATAACACTTAGCATGGATAATTTCTAAACCATGTGTAGTATACAGTAATCCCTCAGTTCTACGTGGATCAGCAGTCGCGGATTCAGTCTCGAACCAAACAAATAATTTTTCACGGAATCCCCCACACATGCGTGGTAAAGGCAGGTACCCTTGTCCGCCACGACCCCTCCTACTCTCGTGCTGGGTTGCTAAGCACCACGCCCTAACATATACCCTGCAGAGGATGAGGGGGCACGCCAGGACTGGCACCCATGAGCCTTTGCGGCCCGGTTTGCCCAGTTAAATGTGTTTTTGTGAGTGAAAAAGGGGGAGTAGATGTTGGTCAAGTAGAGTTAGTGAACTAAAGTGTGTTTGTGTGTGTAATTTGTGTGGTTGAGCCCGTCTCGCCATTCACCCTCCTCCAGAGTGTTCGCTGCTTTAGTATCATGAGGGCAACTCGCGAGCTCTGGGTGAGATGGGCACAATACTGGGGCATTTCGCTTGGGGGGCGCAGTACTCTCTGTTGCAAACGTGTGTTCAAATCTGTAAAAGTTGAGAATAAAAGAGGAACAGTGTGTTGTTGCGTTCTCTCTCACACTCGCCGTGGTATTTACGTTCTAGAGTTGTTGGTGTTCAGTGTAAACTACAGTATGGATGTGCGACTATCTCCACGATATCTTCAAGATTAATGAGTGTAAAATGAAACTGAAGTGTTTTCGGAGCATGTTTGGGGGCATGTTTGGGGTTTACTCTATAAAAATAGGCATTTTCAGGCATTTTTATAACCAAAACACAACAAAATTGATTTTCACTATATGCAGGTGCGAAAAGCATGGGATTACTGTATAAGCAAAGTAAAGAAAGAGAGTGATAAGTAATAAAGATAATACAAGTGCATCATTAATGAAAATGTAAACAACAAGATTTGAGCAGCTCTCCAAACGAGCAGCATGAACAGTTGGTGTCTATTTCTGTATTAATGCCTCAATATCTGAACACCTCCGGACAGTAGGACTGATGTGACTCGTTAAAGTCCACTGAAAAGCAGAAAAACTTGAAGTAACAATGAATGTATATTAAAAACTTTGTACTGATTTAAATATATGGACGTCATGTATGAAATTGGTGTGTAACCAGTTCCTGTGGTGTTTTTTCTTTCTCATAGTTATCTGAGCGTAGGGATGAAGAGAGCCCCAGTGGCCAGGGCTGGAGAGGTAAGACTGTGGAATCAAGAGATTATTGTATGCTCCCAGTCATATTTAGACTTTATTGAAAATAATACAAACAATTTTATTCAAACCCATTTTATCAGTTAGAAACTATCCAGCAGATGACAGTGTAGTAGTTAATTTAGCATTTTAAAGACCCTTGTACCTTGGACCAGCTCTAACCGAAAATATTGATAATCATCAGTAGAGGCTCTAAACTTTTTTTTTTTTTTTTCTGTATATAAAAGGTTATTGTTGCACTGTCATTTTATGGGTTTTGATGTCAGTTGGCATCTTTAATCTTACGGAGTATTAGTTTATGACAGCTTAAATATTAAGCAAATGAGATTCTGACTTGCTTAATATTTAATTTACAGGGATATTAAACAATCCCTCTGCTGTGGTATTTCTGTGACCTTTTTTGTGGATGCTGACAAACATACATTTTTACTTTATTATACTTAATTAACTTGTTGTGTTGAGTTGTTCTGACTACGACACATGCACAAATGTCATTGTTCTTTGTAGTAACAGTAGAATGCGAGCTTGTCAGGACATGTTACTGAGACCAACCGTTTTAAGACTGCAATAAAGGAAGTAAAGCTAAATGGCTAGCTGGTGAGCTGCAAAATGCTATGAGGTAATGTGTTATGGTTTCAGTTAAATAATATGACACAGTTTGTTGACATATCAGTTTCTCTGTGAAAAAACAGGCTATTTTCCCAGACTGCCAAAGTTCAAGAGCTTAAACATGCTTCTGCTGGAGTTGTACAGTCAGATTCATTAGTAATTGGATGTTGTTTAAACTGAAATTAGAGCCAAACAGCGTTGTTCTTTTTCTTACAAATGGATCCAGCTGAGATAGCAGCAGCAGTGACCTCATTACATGACTGAAGCTGTGTGTTCGCTGTATCTTCCGAGTTCAGGTACCAGGCACATTAACCCTTTTGTGTTCTTTCTGCCAACAGGCTAAAGTGCTCAGCAGGCCCAACGTATCTGCAAAGTGGAGAAAAGTCATAACATTGCCCTGCATTATCCAGTAAGTGACAGGGTTTAGTCATGCTTGGATACACATGCTTCCTTTAAGCTGTATTTCTGTCCCAAACAAAATGTTTGCCAGATTGAGTCATGGAAAAGCTTTGTTCTGACGTTAGATATTGGCATTCTTCTTTGAGTGCTAGTCTCTAAATGTGAAATGTGCTTGAAAGTCTCAAACACGCACACACGTGTGTGTGTGTGTGTGTGTGTGTGTGTGTGTGTGTGTGTGTGTGTGTGTGCCCCCTTCCTGATTTCTCTTTTTTTCCATGCTTGTTGCACTTAAATGTGTCAGATCATCAAACAAATTTAAATATTACTCAAAGACAACACAAGTGAAGTGAAGGATTTTATTATCAAGGGAGAAAAAAATCTCCAAACCTACATGGCCCTATTTGACAAAGTGATTGCCCCCCCACCCCCCCCCCCTTTTATGGCTTAACCCATTTAATCCCAATGGCAACAATTGTTGCTGGGTTTTTTTCTTTTATTTTGGAAGCTGTAAAAGTGTTGTTTTGGCTTTGGTCAGCTAATGCAAGTTAAAAAAATTAAATAAGGTTGTCTCCCCTAAATTGTCATGTGACTTGTGTGAATGGAGACATGACCAGGCCCCTTTAGATCCAGCCTGCATCTCTGGAAAGAGAGTTCTGCCTCAAACTTATACATGAGAAAGTTCGTGAAATACCTTAATTAACAGATATAACTAAAATATTTTGAACACATATTTTCTAAAGGGTCTACTACTAATATTTAATGAGAATTATATGCCTGCATGCATCTTTTCCCCGTAAGAAGAGTAAGAGTAAATGTAAATGTAAGAGTAAATGTAAATGTAACATTTGTTGCTGCTAGCATAACACATAGTCATAGTGCTGGTTATACTAGCTGTCAAAGATTTTGGCTGTTTATTCTATTTATCTTTTTTTTTTTTTTTTTAAACTATCAGAGGTCAGGCCGGGGGGTGTTACATGAGATCTTGGTGGGAAGAGTGGCCTCCCGTCTGGGCCGTGACCAGCTGGGTCGCTGTTGTGGGATCCGCCCTGCTGGGGGACAGGCCTTGGGGTCTTGGATATTTTCAGTGCGTGGGTGGCCGTCCACCAGGGGGGCCCTGCACCGTGTCAGTGGTCGCAGAGGGTCTAGGGGTTCCCTACCCATTCCCTACACATGGACCACATAGTGGGTGTAAATAGGTCAAATTGAAGAATTTGTTTAAATTTAGACTATGTGGTTTCCCATCGGCAACAATTGTTGCCGAGTATAAAACCTACATTTTCACTATCATAACCGCCAAGAAATTTAAAAATTTAAAAATATTGTGTGTTAGGGAAGTCTAAAGAGTAAAATACATGCACTTATTTTGCAGGGAAAAATTTGGGATTAAATGGGTTAACAGTGGTTCATCACACCTAAGATCAATATCAAGGTCTGAATACTGCCACACCTGTTCTCAATCAAGAAGTCACTTAAATAAGACCTGCCTGACAATGTGAAGTAGACCAAGAGATCCTCAAGAGCTAGACATCATGCCAAGATCCAAAGAAATTCAGGAACGAATGAGAAAGAAAGTAATTGAGATCTATCAGTCTGCCTGCATGGCAGAGTGCCAAGATGAAAACCTGGGCAAAAAGAACATTACGGCTCATCTCAATTTTGCCAGAAAACATCTTGATGATCCCCAAGACTTTTGGGAAAATACTCTGTGGACTGACGAGACAAAAGTTGAACTTTTTGGAAGGTGTGTGTCCCATTATATCTGGAATAGAAGAAACGGAGCATTTCAGAAAAAGAACATCATGGTGGTGGTAAACTATGATGGTGGTAGATTGTCTGGGGCTGTTTAGCTGCTTCAGGACCTGGAAGACTTGCTGTAATAAATGGAACCATGAATTCTGCTGTCTGCCAAAAACTCCTGAAGGAGAATGTCTGGCCATCTGTTCATGACCTCAAGCTGAAATGAAGTTGGGTTCTGCAGCAGGACAATGATCCAAAACAAACCAGCAAGTCCTGCTCTGATTGGCTGAAGAGAAGAAAAGATTTTGGTTTGGCCTGACCTGAATCCTATTGAGATACTGTGGCATGACCTTAAAAAGGCGGGCCAAAATTCCTTTTTTGCTGTAAAACACTCATTGCAAGTGATTGCAAATGCTTGATTGCAGTTGTTGCTGCTAAGGGTGGCCCAACCAGTTATAAGGTTTAGACAGCAATCACTTTGTCACACATAGCCAAGTAGGTTTGAATTTTCTTTCTGCCTTAATAGTCCTTAAAAACGCATTTTGTGTTTACTTGTGTTGTCATTGACTAATATTTAAATGAGTTTGATGGTGTGACACATTTAAGTGTGACAAACATCTTGAACAAAATCTTAAGGCTGGGGGGGAAATTACAAGCATTCACATTTCGTGCAGGTGGTTCATAACCAGGTTGTAAGCAGATGCAAAAAAATGCAAAAAGAAGTAACAATCTAGTTCAACAATCCTGCCACGTTCAAAGACAGAAAGCTTTTTGCCTTTGCCATCCGGAGGTCATGACTATGTGAATGCCTGACTGCCAGATTTTTGCACAGATTCTGCCTTTTAAAGGCTATGGTCTTAAACTTTTGATTAGATGATGAACGGCGGTTTGAGTTTAAATGCAGTTTTCAATAAATTGCTTGTCTCTTGGTCCTGTTGAAGCTTTTCTTACAGCCTGGTTATGTTCAGGACTACAGATATACATCCCCCCTCAGTTTCACACGGATCAGGAGTCACAGATTCAGTCACACACTGGTTTTTTTTGAGAACCAAACTCATAGTTTTACGCGGAAATCCCCACAATAACACAGAAACTGCAAATATCCTCCGTCTTTTTTGCTTTTTTTATGGCAAGAAATATATTTTTTATGGAAGGGGACCAGTTCACCTTGCCGCAGAGTCCCAATACTTTTGTCCCATGACCTTCCGAGTTGCATATATCTGCAGCGAAAGCACTGGCTATGACAGCACCCAGCAACGTTTCTAGCAGTGTGGGAGGTCCTCTGGGTCCTCCAGGTCTGTGGGATAGGAAAGGCAGTAATGACTGCATCAGCAGAGAAATCACACCAACTTCCTGTGCTGCAGTGTATGGGTGGGGTCAGGATCTCTGTTGGCTGCGGCTTGTTCCACTCCTTACAGTATAGCGGTTGCTGTCTGAGGTGCTGAACCGGGCCTGTGGCGGAATGCCTATGTTATGGTGTCGTTACAATATAAATATTGTGATGCAAAAGTTTGGGCACCACTGATAATCATCATGATTCTTCTTTATAAATCATTGGTTGTTTGGATCTGCAATGTCAGTTAAATATATAGCAGACAAACACAGTGATATTTGAGAAGTGAAATGAAGTTTATAGGGTACATACACGGGTGAATCCATGAGAAAGGTCCTCTTTGCATCTTCTCTGAAGAGTGGAAAAATGGGAGCCTCAAAATGACTCTCAAATGACCTGAAAACACAGATTGTTCAACATCATGATTTAGGGGAAGGATACAAAAAGCTCTCTTAGAGATGTGAGCAGTCAGTTTCCACTGTGAGGAACATAGTGAGGAAATGGAAGACCACAGGCACAGTTAAGGGCCGAAGTGGCAGGTCAAGCAAAATTTTAGATAAGCAGAGGCAAAGGATGGTGAGGATAGTCAAAGTCAACCCACAGACCAGCTCCAAAGCCCTACTTCATCCTGCTGCAGATAGTCCACCTGAATATTAAGGAACTTTTTGAAATACGAGATGACATGAAGGCAGGGAAGATAAAAGTTACAATCAGAATCAGAAACCTAATTGGTCCTGGAGGAAATTGCTTAATTTATGACTTCAAAGACACAGACACAAGAAAAATAGAAAATATAAAGTCTAAATAAAAAAAAGGAAAACACCTTACTACGCTATATACACAAATGCTGGGTATTAATACTATAGATATTTTGTGCAGTTTAGTGAATTGTTAATGAGGTAGTTAGGACTATGTTATTGAACATAGTAGAGCTCAGTAAAATAAGTAATATTGACATAAGTAGTGATATTCACGTGGTAAGATTAGTGAACATAATGAAATAATTTAGCACCCATTTAGAAAACTTCACGTGATATGGCACATAGTAAGTGTTGTTTTTGGATAGTAAATAAAATGACTATATTTGTTTTGTAGTGAAAGGGGTTTATATGTATCAATAAACATATATTGGCGTGTTAATACAGTATGTTTTATAAAACTCAAAGTGACCTTGTTTACACCTCCACAAAAAAATTCCCCCTTGAGACATGTTTAATTCAGCAGTCTGTTTGGTACCTCCTTGAATTGATCAGCCTATGTATACAAAGCTAGTTTTGTTAATAAAGAGTAAGATATAATGAGTGTATGTACAAGGACAAAAGGATTGAAGCAGCTAGTTTTTAAAACATTCACTTTATTTGTGAAAATCAGCTATGAGGGTCGCTGTCATACTGAATAGTATTTCCCGAGGACTGTATTAGTGATGATTGACTTCACCACTGTAAAGCAAATGCAGATTTGCTGACATACACACTTTTTTGTCGCTCTGTAGTGTGTTTAGGAATGGTGACATCCTCAGCCCTGCCATGCGCTTCATCATTCCTCACAGCATGCTGAAAAATCTGGAACAGATCCTCAGCCTTGTTTCGGAGAAGGCCATGCTGCGCACTGGAGCTGTTCGCAGGTGAGCTGCTGAAAGCAAGTACAAGGATTTGCAATCATATATATTAAATACAATAAATGGCTAAAAGATCATACAGGACAATTTTCCCTGATTTGCCAGTTCATTAGGTACACATAAGATGTAAGTGGCCAAGCGGGCCAATTTATCGGACACACCGTGGTGCATGTGGGCTGGAATAGAGCAACAACATACACTGTTTGTGGAGTCAACAAAGACTCAGCTGTGTAAACTCACTTTGTATATAACATACTAATACAATCCCCTACCTACAGGTGTTATCATTCTGTCCTTTGTTGTGATCTTTGTGACCTCTCAGACTGTGCACTCCAGACGGCGTCACCGTGATGTCAGTGGAGGAGCTCGAGAGTGGGCAGTGTTATGTTGCCGTGGGAACGGAGCGGTTCAAGAAGCTTCCATATGTGGAGCTGCTGCTGAACAAAGGGCCAGGAGGCAGCGCAGACAGGTGAGGAGGAGGAGGAGGAGGAGAAGGAGGAGGAGGATGACAGTATGCAGTATTTTGGAGATATAATGAACCATTCACTTTTTATTTAATCAAAATGTCATTTTCTTAGACATTATGCAGGAGATCGAGGGCTTCACAGGAGAACTGAGGTAAATAGAATAAAAAATATATTTTTTATATGGCAAATATTAAAAATATCATGAAACAAAAAGTACTGAATTACTTTCTGTTATGGCCCGCAGATCAGGAAGGCCTTTCCTCAGGACAGCCACAGTGACTCTGCCCTGCTGGATTCCCCAGAGGTAAAACAGAGCCTAAATAAGTTACTGTGCTCCTGCATCAAAGTCAGCAAGCACTACAGGTGTTAAAGCCATGTGATAGCCATCACAATATCACAGCGGGACCATCATGCTTATATTTCTGCCACAGAAATACAAAGCCTTAAGATATATGGTCCTTAATTGTTATAGGAGTACTCTAATATTTTTCAGACTAACCTCTTTCTGCTACATCCATATAGTACAGAATAGGGTACAGGGTAACGGTTTAGAGTCATTTCAAACAATTATCGAATGATCGCTGACTGAAAACACACTTATGATAGAAGACATCCACCATCCATGAAAGCAAATAATGCTTCTACCATTGAAAGTTCCAGTGCAGTGTGTAGCTCAGTGCTGCTGTGTGTCAGAGGGATGACCGCCGGGTGAAGTCGACAGGAGATGAGGCAGCAGGAGCGAGCCCCTCGCAGCCTCTCGAGAGGAGAGCAGTGGGCAACGGGAGAGGAGACAACTCTGTATTCTACGCGAAACCAGTCAGAGTCCGGAAACACAGACCCACATACAGACCAACAGCCAGAGCAGCAGCAGGTAAGATGGTAGTTATTTTTATATGTAATTACCTGTAAGTAGTTATATGTCTTGTATGTATTACATAGATTTATGTAATTAAACAGCTAACATTAAAACCGACAAGTAAAGTGAATAACATTGATTCTCTCTAGCAAAAGGGTGGGAAATATTAGACAGCAAGGGAACAGTCTGTACTTGAAGTTGATGTGTTGGAAGCAGGAAAAATGGGCAAGCATACAGGTCTGAGTGACTTTGACATCGGGCACATTGTGATGGCTAGACAACAGCCGTCACTGAAAGTAAAGAGGCCCTATATAGTCACATGTAAAATGTGAACAAAGTGAAATTCTTTCTCTGCATTAAACCCATTTACCAACTAAGTGGGCAGTGGGCTGCCATCAGCATAGCTCCCGGGGAGCAGTGTGTGGGGCGGTATCTTGCTCAAGGATGCCTCAGTGGTGCCCACAACCTTCTAATCACAGGGGCAACTCCCTAACCACCAGACCAAATCAACCTTCTTTTAAAGAAGTAAGCACTGTTTTTCTTCGATGTGAGGTTCTGTGACATAACAGTGAACTTAAATTAACTTGGGACACAGTATGACTTCCACAGATGTAAAGCATCCATGTCTCAGATCCACAATTCAAAGACCTCCACCCTTTAATGCTTGTGTTAATGCTTATTTAAGCAGCTTATTGTAAACATTGATGGTTTAAGGCAGGCCTATTCAACTAGCGGCCCGTGGGCCGGATCCGGCCCTTTTGAATTTTTTTATGGCCCGCCAGACTGTCAGG
>JBBJLR010000153.1:19444953-19462528 GCA_037577145.1 Brachypetersius gabonensis
GGCTGCCCCCTGCTTCACTTGGTGAATGGGTTAAATGCAGAGGAAGAATTTCGTGCTGTTCACACTGTGTGGTGTGTTCACGTATGACAAATGTTCACTTTCACTCACTTCACAGTGTCCCAATACTTTTTAGTTGCATATCTCGGTGGGGAATTTAAATTAAAAGAGGCGAAACGGGTTTAACTTTACATTTTCTTTAAGGGTAATGCATTAAAATGAAATTAAAGTGTTTTGGGAGCATATTTGGGGGCATATTTAGGGTTTACACTATAAAAATAGGCATTTTTATTTATTTATTTTTAAACCAAAACACAACACCATGGTTTTTTTTTACTATATGCGGGTGCTCTTGGAACGAAAAGCGGGGGGGGGGGTTACTGTATATTTTTCTCTGAAATGATCCTTCAGCTGTTTCTGAGTGTTCTGTATTTCACCACTGATTTACTGTTCCACTTGTGTGTGTTTCTTTAGAGGAGGATCTGCTGATCGAGCGGAGTGTGTATCGCGGGGAGATGAACCCCGGAGACAAGTGGCAGGAGATCAAGCACAACGGCCAGGTGGCCAGATTAACGTACAGCGTGCGGGTGCGCTGTGATCGCTATTATTACGGCAACAAGTGCAACAAGCAGTGCCGTCCGCGGGATGACTACTTTGGCCACTACGATTGTGATCACCTTGGCAACCTGCAGTGCTTGGAAGGCTGGACTGGACCTGACTGCAAGAAAGGTGTGTGTGTGTGTGTGTGTGTGTGCAAAGATGACTACTCTTCTGGAAAAGCTTTACACTAGACATTGAAAATTGCTTTGAGGATTTGATTGCATTCAGCCTGTTACATTATAGCACTGGCAAATGGGACGTCCTGTAACTTTCAGTGTAGCTGGTTAGAGACCGTTTAAAAAACAGAACATTTTGTAAATTGTAATATTTGCAAACGTATAAGGTGTTTCTAATAAACTGACAACTTGCTAGAGATGCATTGATGTGACCTTAAGCCTCTCTTTCTCACAGCTATCTGTAGAAAGGGCTGCAGTGAGCTGCATGGAAACTGTACTGTTCCAGGACAGTGCGCGTAAGTCTTCAAACCAAACCTCCTCTACCTGTTTTCCATTAACCTTCCCTATTTTACCCGAACACTTGTTGTGAAGATGCTGTGGTGTTTCTCTGTTTCTGCACTTACTCACACACATCCACACACTTGCCCTGCACAAATAAAGTGGGCTAGTCATGGCTTGTTTGTTTGTGAAGGTTTGCGGTGATGTCCATGTACGTGCTTGTGAGATGCCTTTGCTAAGATACAGATCTGTGGCAGACGGATTGGCTTCAGCTTGGCTTTCGGCTCTCAGCTCAAATAAAATAATCCTCACAAAAAAACATGATTCATCTCCTCCACCTCATTCTTCACCACAGTTAACGTTAAGCCACTTTTTCCACTTTTTTGGGGCTGTTAGCAGGCCTCTACCCAGGCATGCTTTATTGTTTGCATGGCGAAAAAAAAGCATGGTGGTAGTTGATCTAAAAGCTGCCTGAAGATTAATGTCGTCAAGCTGTGATCACTTACACGTTGAGGTTTTTCTGCCATTTTCAACCTCAAATCAGATGCATTCTGTCTGCGTTTACAGACAGAACTGCCTCACAGCCATAAACGGTGCCATTTATTGGCCACGTGCATGGAAAACCGCGAAATGTGCTTCGTGCATTTCTGCATTTTAGGGAGGATTGTGAAAAAGGGGGTAGTGATATTGAAAGTATGTGCCGATCTGATATTCTGTATTGGTTTCTGTCCGATCCTGACCTAAATTACTGGAACAGAAATTGGGAAGGAATAAGAAACGTAATCCGATCCGTTAAAAATATGGAAAATTATTACACCACGCATGACGTGATTTGCAATGTGCATAATGCAAGAAGATGCATCATGTGATAAGAGTTTCTGTTGTGTGTGAAACTGGCCAATATGTCTGCAGTTTGGCGTTACTTCAGACTCAAAGAAGAAAAAACCAAGACTGCTGAATGTATTGGGACCTCGCCCGGGTGTCCCATTCCTTTTTCCGAGGTGAACGGTATAACTCCGGATCTCCTGGGGCTATTATGGCAAAAAAGGGGTTGTTGGAAAAGTCTCACCGAGCCCTAGAGTGCAAGATATATTTTTCATTTTTAACAATTAGATTTAAGATAGTTTAAGGCAAATCCTCCATGTTGGTGAGAGCATATCACAGTGCGCAGTCCAGCCCCCTGCTAAGTAACAGCCAATTGTAATCACGGGGGCGGGGGCCAATAAGCATCTCTCACTGTTTGTAAAAGTGTTACATTTACATTGAGAGTGCAACATTTAGTTTTAAAAAAATACATTTAGCTCTAAATGTGTGAAAATTGTGCTAAATGGTGAAAAACTCTAAATTTGTTGTTTTTACAAGCACCACCCCATACTATTACTATACTACACCCTCTTACTATACCATCTTACTATGTACAATGTTTCTCTCTTATTATATCACAGTATGTATCCGGACATTTTTGAAAGCATTATTTTTTGTTTTCTGTTTAAAAAAAGCGAGTATCGGATTTGTATTGTATTGGCAGATATCCAAATTTACAATATCGTTGTCGGACATAAGAAAGTGGTATCGTGCCACGTCTAACTGAAAGTGCTGCTGATTACTCATTCTGTTTGATGTACTGAGGTTTGACAAGTAAGAGTGGGCAGTTCCTTCACCTTTTAAAACCAGCAGAGTTTCAAAAACAGTATTGGGAGACAGCAGAACAGTAGAAGTAGTAGAAGCAGTCATGGCAACTTTGGTCTTGAGCAGAAAGAATAGAATAACAATATTTCAGTTGGAGGGATTAAATGGCTGAGAAAGTTCACATTCACATTTTTAATAAGGTTCAAAGAGGGTTTATTGCATTTTGTTGTTTACCGTATCTAAGAACCAGCCAAATTTGACAGGAATGGGATGTTTGACGGACCTACAAAGTAACCAAAATGGGACAGGAAACCAAAACAAACTCTATCCATCCGTCCATCCACCATCCACCATCTGAACTGCTTATCCTTGTTGTAGAGAGTCCTGGAGCCCATCCCAGTCGCTATGGGGCAAAAGGCCGAGGGCAGACACACAAACACACACCTAGGGGCAGTTTAGCCTCTTCAATTTGCCTTACAGTCATGTAGTTGGACTGTGTGAGTAAACCAGGAGAAAACCCACCCAGACACCAGGAGAACGTATAAACTCCAAACATAAAGAAACCTCAGCCTGGACTGGGACTCAAACCCAGAACCTTCTCGCTGGGGCAATAGTGCTACAAAACAAATGCATTGTCAACAGATGTGTAGAGAACCAGATCAGTGTAAAATGAGTCTAGAAATAGCACAGTAACAGGTTGAATGAATGATTTTTCATTCATATTTTTTTTTACAAATTGTTTCATTCCACTACTTCTTAGGTAGGTTACTTTTCATTACCACCAAGTAAAAGTCATGTAGCTGTATTTTTTGTTTTTTTCCCTTTTTTGCAAACCTCATTTTCTCAGTAGACATATGAATGTTTCCAGTCTGATTCTGATACTGATACTGGTTTGATTCCAGTATCACTTTTTTTACCTACAGACTGTTAGGGTGGTGCGATCAGAGGGGTGCAGGTTTATGTCAGGGTGAGCTTATTGTCTGTCAGAGGGCACGGTCAGTCAGTAGTAGGTGTGTGTGTGTGTGTGTGTGTGTGTGTGTGTGTGTGTGTATCATAGTGGGTGTATGTGAGACTGAGAGCCAGTTGGGCTGGACGTTATGGAGAGTGTAGCGGCTTTAAATAGTTCTGAATGAAATGTGGAGACAGCTGGAACAAGGTTGCCACTGACACAGAAATAACACCACATCATACTAAACCAACTGATTAGCTAATCCTACACCCTGTGTGTATGCGTGTGTGTCGGAGAATGGGTGGTGTACAAGTGTGTTTTTCAGTAATTATTCAGACACCAGCAACATGGGAAGCTATCAGGATGTTATTCTAGTGAGGACTGGGCTATTTAGCATTATTCTGATAAATCACCTCATAATATACTGAGCATAATGAAAACTGCTTTTTTGTTACGTATTGAACACGTTTCATCTTGTTTGACAGGGAATACCATAAGATTACTGGTAAAATGGTTATCACGTTTAGAGTGATTGGTGTAAATCACAGTCAGAATTGTTCAGAGTGGTTGTGATAGGAACCAGAAGGTTATTACATGAAGTGGTTCTGAATACTCTGCCTGATGCATGATGCAATGTTTTATAGTTTTGATAAGGCTTTGGCCTAAAAAGCACTTGTTAAATCAGTTCAAGGTGGAGGAGTACATGAAAGGGGTACATTGTGAGGCAAAAGAATTCCCAAAGAAGAAAGGTTTTTAGATCATCATGTGTAGGTTCTCTGCAGGTGTTGGAAAGTTGATAGAGTGCTATATATGTTGTATTCGTCACGAACCCTGTATCCACTCACCACCATTATAGAGAAGTCCTATTCAATAGAGTTTCTCTGCAATGACTCATTTCACACCAAACCCACTCTGAATGACTTTGATTACATTTCAACCTCTGAATGATGCAGAACGTTTGAGAAACAGGAATGGAGTGGAATGCCCCCTAATTGACTTGAGGATTCATTCTTAATTTCTGATTGGGTGTTTGTACTCTTAGTTTCTGATTGGGTGTTTGTACTCTTAGTTTCTGATTGGGTGTTTGTACTCTTTGTGTCTGATTGGGTGTTTGTACTCTTTGTTTCTGATTGGGTGTTTGTACTCTTAGTTTCTGATTGGGTGTTTGTACTCTTTGTTTCTGATTGTGTGTTTGTACTCTTAGTTTCTGATTGGGTGTTTGTACTCTTAGTTTCTGATTGTGTGTTTGTACTCTTTGTTTCTGATTGGGTGTTTGTACTCTTAGTTTCTGATTGGGTGTTTGTACTCTTTGTGTCTGATTGGGTGTTTGTACTCTTTGTTTCTGATTGGGTGTTTGTACTCTTAGTTTCTGATTGGGTGTTTGTACTCTTAGTTTCTGATTGGGTGTTTGTACTCTTAGTTTCTGATTGGGTGTTTGTATTACAATACTGGTCTGTTTTGATTCATCGTTTGGCATTTTAGAGTAACTGAGAATTATGATATGCATCGTGTCTCATGAAAATGTGTTCACACTTCATGATTCTGTTTAGTAATTGTGTCCCATCGCCCACATCAAGTTCATCAAGTCAGTTTCTGCAGCCTATCTGTAACCAACAATACAACAATACGTCTCTTTTATATTGTGTGTTTAGTCGTAAAAGAGCCCTCAGACCGGCACTTATCATGATTCATGCGTGCGCTTACTGAGTTTACCGACAGTTTGCAAGACCGGGCAGAACAGCAACTGCTGGGCCTCAGAAGAAAGAGCAGGAAAGCTGTGGAATGTGAATGTGTAATGCAGTTTAAATGGAGTCCTTATACGGCCATGATTGGATTGGATTTCACAGCGCTTCCAACTGGCTGCAGAATGTACACTAAACTGTTCTGTGCAAGAACGATTACAGCACTGCTTTCAGAGAGAAAACCTTGCGTCTTGTTTAAAAATAGCTGAGAGCCGCACCACTCTACTTATTTCATTAAGGAGTCTCTGAGCAACACCAGCAGTGTGTTTTCTCTCTGTGTTACGATGTAAGTATCTTTATGACACACATAAAAATATTGTGTACACAAGTGTGTGTGTGTGTGTGTGTGTGTTGAAGCTCAATTTTCCCTGGGGTCCGGATAGCATGCATGGTGTACACGGCCTTTGACCCCAAGTCAGCATGGAATGCTGAGCTGTCTGTGGTTGTGGATGTGGAGTGATGGCTCAGCTGCAGATGAAGAACTCTCTCATGTCTGGCCTGCTTTTAACAGTTGTCTACAGTAGATTTTTCCACTGGATCCTGACTGTGCACAGTTGCATGTTTACTCTCCTTAGAATAGAAAAGCAGTGTTTTGGAGCAGGATGGATCCTGCAGAGCCATTTTTGGTTTCACTTTTATTTTCGGCCCCTCAGGCTATATGAACATTTCGTGATGGATGGGCCAATAGAAAAGGCCCAATAAAATCTCATTGCATTAACTCACATTTAAACTTGAGTGGGGTAAAGTGAGTGTTCTGGAGACTTGCTATGACAGTGGTGATATATCATGATTTTTGCAGCTCATAACAGTGAGCCCTTACAATAAAACCCGTTACAAAGAACTGGGGTCTGAAACGACCGGCCACATCCACTCCGCTTTCACTGCGCCCGTGTTCAGCGGGATTTCCACTGTTATCACAGTCAGGGTCCCATAGAATTCTACTGTCTTCCATAGGAAGCCTATTTATAAGTTTGCTGAACTGTAGAATATTTATTAAGCACTATTTGTAGTAGTACTGTCCTGAGGAGACACTACAATACCACTCCTGAAGCGCCTGAATAAGATGTAAATTATTGATAAACAGTAAATTATTGAATTATTGAAAAAATAATTGGTGATTACTCATGTATTTTTACTGTATTTTTATTACTAAAAAATCCATTAAATTGTTGCTGTATTTACCCTACTCATACAGAAGTAAACCACAGCACATACCAAAGAAAACGTCTGTGCATGAATTACAGTGCAGTCTGTACAGCGGTAACATCTGTATTTACATTCTAGCACTGCAGGAGTTCAGTGTAAATGGTACAGTACGGATAGGGGTTTATCTTTACATTTTTGTTAAGGGTCAAATATTAAACTATGTTTAAATGACATCGACGTGTTCTTGGAGCATATTTGGGGGCATATTTAGGGTTTACACTATGAAAATAGGCGTTTTTGGCATTTTGTTTACCACAACACAACAACGTTGTCTTGGAACATAACCCCCGTGGAAAAAAAAAATATTAATAAAACTGTTAATGTAATTTTTACGTGAGACCTCTGCTTTATACTGTTAATAACTTTGTTTTTGAAACAGATGTGTGTTAGTTTCTAAGTCTTTAAAATCTTGATGCATTATTTATTGCATCTACCTTAAAAATTGTGCCCATTGCACTTGAAATATCCCACTCAGTTTCAATATAGTACTCAGATATATGACTTTACATAAAACAGTAAAACACTGTTTAACTAAAACTTCTACTTGACTTCTATTAAACTTCTAAACAGTTCTAAAAATGATCAGCTAATAGAACGTTTTTAAAACTGGCATCAAATCTTTCCTACTGGTCCCTCTGACGCACTGCTCTTCATTTCAGGTGTAGTTACGGGTGGCAGGGTCTTCTGTGTGATGAGTGTCTGACATATCCAGGGTGTGTTCATGGCACCTGTGTGAAGAAATGGGACTGCATCTGTGAGAAGAACTGGGGAGGGCTGCTGTGTAATAAAGGTGATCAACACACCAGATAAAATACATTCTCACGTTTTCACATTTACATACAGCACATACTTAAACACATGATCTGTGACTATGTCTGATCTCACAAGGAAATTAGGGTTGATTTATTGAATTCTGTTTTTCCCCCTCATTCATTTGGACTGATTTCACAGACCTCAATTACTGTGGAAGCCATCGGCCATGTGTGAATGGAGGGACGTGCTTGAACACGGAGCCTGATGAGTACCACTGCATGTGCCCTGAGGGCTACTTGGGCAAGAACTGTGAGATAGGTGAGGAACCTTTTCAGAACTACAGCATCATTTATTGAACACTTCACATTTTTAACTGAAAATAAGAACGTAATAAGATACATATCACATATACGATGGTGTGGTTTGGGTAACTTTCTATCAGGCTACACATCCTCACGGGCCAACTCTGGACTTTGGGAAGCACTGGCCAAAGTCGTGACCCTGTAATTAAAATATCATAAGTGTAAACCCTAGTGATGTCACAGCCATTAGAGCTGGAGGTCCAAGTGCGCATAGCTGTTCTGGCTCACTGTGGGTGGCCAGGCTGGTCACCTTTCCTTCGTAACTGCAGGTGTTTCTTAGCTGAAGTAAAAGAATTAGGTTTTAGCGCTCTACTCGTGGCATGACGTCTATTGACCAAGTCCAAGTCTAGTGAGGTTGCATTAGTGGCAGTTTGAAAAGATACGGTGGAGCTTCACATAGAGGAAGGAAGCATCTGCTAGCCTTCAACCTCCCAGTTTGGTAGCTTCATATGGTGGGGGAGTCAAAAACAAACAATTGCAAATAATAATAACAACAAAAACAATAATAATAATAATAATAATAATAATAATAATAATAATAATAATAATAATAATATCAATTAATGTTATTATAATTGTGATTCATACTATAATAATACAATGAAACTGAATTTTGTGATGTATTGTTTCTTAATTAGTCATTGAGAGATTAATCACTATTCATCTATATTTGTATGTGTTTAGTCACTATTCATCTATATTTGTATGTGTTTGTGGCTATGTGTGTAGCGGAACACGCGTGCATGTCTAACCCATGTGCCAACGGCGGGACGTGTCATGAGGTGGGCTCGAGATTTGAGTGCCACTGCCCCCCAGGCTGGGAAGGGCCTACCTGTTCCAAAGGTCAGAGGACACTTTTATATTTCCATTTTTCACATCGGTGAAGTCCTGATAATCAACCTTTATAAATACTAGTCTGTATCAAATGTTATACATCTACTTTACATTAAATAAATATTAATATGTAATTATTATGGGTGTGCAGTGAAATAGAAAGCTCCAGTTCCCTTCAAGAGCCTCCCCTGTAACAAGAAGCCAGGAGCTGTATGAACAAGAGGCTGGAATTGCAGAGCTGTGTGTGTGATATATATGATAGATTGACTGATTAGGTGGAACATGCATCCACTGTTGCTCTTACTGAATGTTGGTGATGAATGCTGGGACTGCATTCACTCTACTGACATTACACTCATACATCACAACAGCACTGCTTTTAAATGGAAACTCTTTGGACTGAATTTTATATTAGGCTGCAAGCTGTCATGATACTGATACTCCACTTTTTTAAAAACAAGTTTGTGGTTTCTAAATGTTTTATAATTGATCATTTGCATGATCAAGGCTGTAGTTCAGCTCAGTCTTACAAATGAATAGGTTTCATCCTGGGTTGCATTTCTGCTTTAATAATGTTCTTTGGGTTTTGTTTTCAGTAGAAAACGACTAATTTCTTTGTGCTCCTGCATGTTCACTACTTTTACCACTGTACTTCAGGCCCTATCCTTGGCTGATCAAATGCAGCCCACAATCCCCAATAGAAAATTGTTAGCTGACTAGTTTATGCAGCCCTTTAAAAACATATGATTAGCTACACATAACAGTTTTTGTTGTTTATTGTTTAGTTCAGTGCAGAAGTCTTAGGCGCCTGCAAAAACAATATTTAAAACTGTTTAGATTAGCAGTGAGTGTTTTTTCACATTATCATTACTGATATAAGATAAGAAAGTACTTTATTTATCTTGAGAGAAATTCTTTTGTCATGAGAATGCTCAGTGCAATAAGAAATAGAAAGATAAGACATGCAATTTAAAATAAAAGTCTTTTTCTGCATGTGTTCCGGTGGTCCATCAAGGAGGCGTGCATGGCGTGAGAGGGGTTGTCCATGATGCGGAGAAGCTTCTTTAGCATTCTCCTCTTAGACACCTTGACCAGGGCCTCCAGTCTGACGCCCAAGACAGAACCAGCCTTTCTGATTAGCTTATTCAGCCTGGTGGCATCAGCTGCCTTCAAATGACTAAATACTGTAAATAAAACTTTATTGCTTGAAATTGCTTGGAAGTTCCCTGTGGAAGCCCAGAATGACTTCAATCAGTCCTTCATTAAATGAAGTCAGGAGCTGTTGATGGAATTTCACAAATAAAACAACAGCTAGAGGCATTGAGGAGAAATCTAAAACTGAACCTGTGTTCCTCTCACCAGCTCACAGAATATCAATTCTTTTACAAGGAAAACAAATCTGGATACTTTTTTCCTGCTGTATTGATTGTTTGCGTTTATTCTAATGTGAACTTGGCTAGCAGAAAGACTCTATCACACGCTGAGAAAGTCACATATGTGCCTAAGACTTTTGAACAATGCTGTATGTAAATGTATAGTCTTTTTCTTGCTTGGTTTCTGTGGGCTGTGAGGGTGTGTATGTGCGTGTGATGTTTCACAACCTTGTGTGTTCCTTTCAGATAAAGACGAATGTGCATCCAGTCCCTGTGCACACGAGGGCACCTGCATTGATCTGGAGAACGGCTTCGATTGTGTGTGTCCACTACAGTGGACGGGGAAAACCTGCCAGATAGGTACAGTGTGTGTGTGTGAGTTTGTGTGAGTGTGTGTTTGTGTTTTATTTAACACATGCAGCAGGTGTAAACCCTCCACCATGCACTAGTTGCATGGACTGTAGGAGAGAGAGGATTAATGCAGCAGAGCAGGACTAAACAGTGGCACCTCCTCTCAGATATCAGTCTCTCTCTGTGTGTGCAGGTTGCATGTTTAATTTAATGAGGTGTGTAACCGAATGTTGTGTTTAAATCTCATGCTTGCCAGTTACAGTGAGCATGTGTGTGTGTCTATGTGTGTGTGTGTCCGTGAATCCATTTGTCTGTGTGTTATTGGATGTCGAAGTTGCAGAGTGCATGTCTGATGCAGAAAGTTGTACATTATCAGTAACCTAAGCCTAGCCATTTGAGTAAAGCTAAATTTACCTCCAGCCCTGGCAACCGCCAACTGGGGGGGGCTAAATTTACCCTCCTTGGGGGCTATATTTGGTATTTGGTCGAGAGTGAGAGACAGAGGGGGTAAGGTATTTTACTCCAGTGTTCACGTTTAGTCCAGTAAGAGGGACTGTTCAGTAACCCGTAAACAAGCCCACTGCAGAAGCGGAGCGGTGAAAGTGACCACTCCAATATCACAGGCTGTGCTCCTGTTACATTTACAGAGAGAGCAGGGCCAGACAAACACACAGAGCACCTTCTTTACTACAAAAAACATTTATCACACCTGAGGAGAATTTGTCAAGTCATGTCTTCTTTCTAAAAGCAAATATGTAAGTTTCCTTCATAATATCAACAGCATTCCTGCTAGTCCCGATGCTTTCTGAGATCTCTGGTAAGTGGGCTGGGTTCACAGTATCAGTATGAAGCCTGCAGTATAGACACTTTTCTATAGGTGTACAGACACCATGCTGTACCTAAACCCTACTCTTTCAGCCCAGGAACAAAACACTGACAGCTCAATTCTCTCTCCACAGTTTACGTTCCCAAAACTGCATCCGTGGAGTCTTACCAGCAGAAAGTGTTGTTGTGTTTGTTATTTCATTGCTTAAAGTAGTGTTTGAGGTTTTTTTCTTTCTTTTGAATTGTTTAGCCATGTAGTGAAAATCTAACACAGCTAACTTGTTAGCGATGGCCTCATACTTCTTATTGTGTTGAGGATAAATTTGTAAGCATCATAGAAAACTCCCCCTAAGACCGCACTAACTGACATTAGTGCTTGGACTTTGTCGACTTCCCAGTTGTTAATTTGTATCTTTATAGTTGTTTCTTTTTGCGCGGACAGTAAAAGAAAAAGTTACCAATCAAAAAGCGGTGATGCAGTCAGCTCGGCTGTCTCGGGTGCAGCTCTCTTAATCTGTTTTTTTATTTAGAAAAACAGCTGTTCATGGTACCGAATTACCTTATTTGGAGTAAGAGACTTCCGTTTGCTAGATAGGTTGTTTTTCTCATGTTATTGTATTCCAGGCATTAAACAAATAAGGCTTAGGTGAATTTTTAAAGGGGGACCACCCTTTTAAGAGACAGAATATGTCACAATCCAGCACCATAAGTCTATATGGCCCATGTCCTGTTTTTTCTTAATGCCTTACAATTTATACACACTGTTTCCTTTGCTGTGCCTATTCAATGGTGCAAATGAGGTCAATGAAAGTTTGTTATGAGTAGGTGGGGAGAGCCTGTTGTAGGCTGTGTAAGGATGGGACAGTTAGTTTATTCTTACTAGACAATGTATAGAGTGTCAATAGTGTTCCCTATGATGCTACTTGGTGGTGGGACTTCATTCTCTCTCTCTCCCACTCTGTCCTTCTGGCTCTCTCTCTCTCTCTCTCTTTCTCTCTCTCTCTCTCTCTCACAGATGTGAATGAGTGTGTGAAGAAGCCTTGTCTAAACTCTTTCTCTTGTAAAAATCTGATTGGTGGATATCACTGTGCCTGCTACCCAGGCTGGACGGGACAGAACTGTAACATCAGTCAGTACATCAGCTCAGTGACGGCCTATCACTGCCTCTGCCCTCTCAATACACTCTATACATACAGAGTTGCCAGTCCTGATTTCTAGATAAAGTCACTGCCCATTTAATCGAAAAACGCTTATAAGTGCTCTAAATAGACTTTTGAACCACATTCATACGCCTCCACCCCATGCATTAATTACCACCATGGGACCACAGTATACCATGACGGAGAACGCTCTGCTCAGTGGTGGTCCTTCCTTTCCATAACCTGGCAACTCTGTAGGTCATTAATGGACCATCATCAGCCCTTTCTACAGTTTTTGTGTAATCAGCAGAGTCCTTCTGTCCTTCTATCCTGCTCTTTCAGCTCTGAGCCTCTTTAGTACTTTTTGGCCCACTGCATATTTCCGAATTATATAAAAGGGGATTTCCTCCAATTATTGAACATTTCTGCGTAGTTCAGTTGCTGAGACGTAAACAAAGGAGAAACTTACCAAGTTGTGTTTATAGGAACCAGGGGTCAGGACCTCTACCACTCATTTATAGCCATTTTATGGACTATCCGAACAGTGAATTGTCTTCTGAGTGTTTATATGTAAAGGTGAAGATGGTAAAATAGGGAAATTTGAACCAATGTGTTTTCTTTGGGAACTATTTTGCCCCATAATGCCCTGCTTGCATCCCTGAAACTCTACTTCTGACAACTCTGATAAAACAATACCTAAAACATCATGTAATCACTTTGTGTCAGGAACGTTTTTAGAGGCATTAAACTCTTTTTAAGAGGTCCCGTTCATCTCCGCTATAAACAGTTGACTTGGTAGTTTCTCTGGAACTGAGCATTTCACACCAAACCCACTCTGAATGACTGGGCTACATCTTAATTATTTAACTATGCAGAATTTAAAATAGATGGGATTCTCCTTTAAATGTACTGACTGAAAGAAGAAAAACTGTAAACCTCTCAGGAAAATGTTATGGCTCTTTAGTCCATACCTGTTCTGCAGGTTCCTTTTCCCTGGAGAGCTCAGGCTTCTTGAACATCTCTGCGGTCTCTGTAGCGTCAGTAATCTATTCAACCCAGTTTTAGATTGAATAAGGATGTATTCACTTTGAAAGGGGAGATTAGTGGCTTTGTTTCCCTCTGCTCTCACTCTGCATGGCCCTGTGAGTTCCCATACTAACATGTTCCAGATCCAAGCATTAAACTCGCATGTTCAGACTGTCTCGGGACTCCAACTTTAGGTGGGACGCTCTGTGATTTTTTTTTTCTACAAGCAAATCATTTATTGATTGTGTGCAGTTAAGAGCCCATATCCGCTTTTTATTTGTTTCTCCCAAGGTCCACATATAGCTTTTGTGTAGTTTTAGGCCTGACATAATTCATCTTTCTGCCGATTTAACTGTAGTGCCATTAAAACTAATAGATGTAAAACTAATACTGACTGTCTGCCCAGTATAATGGATCTTTTACAAAACAAGCCGTTTTTGCAGCTTAATCTCCATATATGGAGTCTATGGACCAAGGAGTGACTGGAATGTTTAGAAACTTCAGTGATGTTTACAAAGCACAATAAATGTGATATGGGCCCTTTAAAAGATTCAGGGCTAATTCTAAGCAGCAAGGCTTAGAATTCAATCAAAATACTTTTAAAATCACAGAGTGTGGCTTTAAACTGGATGCTCAGTCTTGATCATAATCTTTATGTGTTGACCACAATTTTCTGTTGCAGACGTCAACACCTGTTATGGCCAGTGTCAGAATGGAGGCGCGTGCAAGGTGAGCACATAGGCCGGTTACTGTTCTAGTTATATTGAAAGCAAGTGTGTATGTGCATATTTGCGGTCATACTAATCTAATCTAGTAATGTAAGCTAATGTAAATGTAGGTTTTTCATAGTACATGATTACTCTTAAAACTGCTTGGTTGCATTTTGATATTTTGCTTGAAAACATGTATGTATGTGTGTGGGGGGGGAGTGACAAAGGTATGCATTTAAAATGGAATTCCACCAATCTTTCTGCATGACTCTGTCATCAACAAATAATGTCATTTAGAGTGAACTGAAATGAAATGATGTGATTTTCTTCTCTTGATTGGTGGTGGGCTTTGGGTGAGTGCTCCAAACCTTCTCAGTAGTATTTTACAATAGTAAAACAATGTCTAGGGCACCAAAAAGGGAATTCATAACCATTTAATTTCATAACCTTTCTGTTAGGAAGACTTTAGCCCCGTCAGACGTCTGGCGCCACCACTGTGAACAGTTCCCATTCTCTGGAATGGAGCATTTCACAGCACCAGCTTAAATGGCTCTTTCACTTCTTAACCGCTGAATTGTGTGAAATTGGTGGTGTGTCCTTTTCAGGGTTAAAATGTGATTTGGATACTGAAGTGTAGGTTCATTGATCTGCCGCTGTTTGTTTTGTGTCTTCATGCTGTCAGCAGTGTCTTAGTCAGTGAATTTGGGCGCTCATGTGAAAAGTTTAGAAGCCAGTCCTGCATTGCTGCAAGGTGTTTTCCAACTTCAGTTTGTGTGTGTTCCTGTCAGGATGGTCGTCATGGCTACGTGTGCGTGTGCCAGCCAGGGTTCGTGGGTAGGCACTGTGAGGTGCAGCAGAGTGGGTGTGCGAGCGCTCCGTGCCAGAACGGCGGACAGTGCTGGTCGATACGCACCGGGTATGAGTGCCAGTGTCCACACGGGTACACGGGGACAAACTGCCAGGTGGGTGATATGGGACACCGAGACAAAGTGTCCTTGTGGATGTGGTCACATCGTAATCATGATTGGTTCAAATTTTGTTAAAACAATTTTTATGAAAGGTCTCACAACACACACAAGGTGCCATAACAAGATTTTTTTATAGAACCATTTGAATTCCCCAAAAGACCAAATTTTGTAAAAGAGTTGAGTCAGTGTTCTCCATACTCACACAAACGTGTTTTTTTTTTTTTTATGTTTGACTGAACTTTTCTTTAGGGAATGAAAACTGGTTCTTCAAGGACGTCAAGCAAATGTGTTTTATTCTCCAAAATGTCAAAGCAGAGCAGCAAAGTGGATAAACAGAGTAGTGTGGGGCACTTAATAGTTATTATGGTTGGTTATTATGGAAGTTGATGGTTATTATGGAGGAACACGTCTGAAGGCTGAGCCTAGAAGTTACAATGGAAGTTAAACCTGCCGATGTTGTGATGAAGACACTGAATAATGATGATAGTAATATGAGTATATACAGCAAAGTGTGATTTTTACAAAATCATTCCGTTTAACCACTTTGATGGTTGTTTGATAAATTCTTTCATAACTACATGAAATGTAATAATGTCTAAGGGCACGGCTTAAAAATCTGGAAATTTTCGTCATCAACTATGAACTTTCATAATTTCATAAAACACTTAATGACAGCGTGCTTTCAAGTTCCACAAATATGAATGAACAAACATCTAACTTTGTTTAGCTTTATTTTTGAATTCTGAAACTTTTTTTATGTGTTTTTATCCATTTCTCTCTGTGTGCGGCCAGATGCAGCTAGACCCATGCACCCCTAACCCGTGCCAGAATAAAGCTCGGTGCCATGCACTGCAGGGCGATTTCTACTGTGCATGTGATGAAGAATATGAAGGGAAAACTTGCAGCCAGCTGAAAGACCACTGCAAGACCAACCCCTGCCAAGGTTTTACACTACACAACATCAGTTTGACCTGAAATCAAATCTGAAGTATCATGTCAGTCAGCTAAGATTCATAATTTGCTTCTGAAGTTCGCTCCTTTACTTTTGTGCTGGACCTAAGAGGCTAAGTGTATTGTAAGCCGCGCCCACATGATGCAAACTAAATGCCAAAGTACAAAAGTAAAGAACTTCAGACACCAAACGTAATCGGCGACACTTGGGGTAAGAGGTGGGCTGTGTTTAATAACACAGTGTTATTTTGACTAAACAGTAAACCGAAGGGGGAGAAAATGTTAGTCATGCCATTGGACCTGCTGTTTTTTTCCTAGTGATAGACAGCTGTACCATTGCTGTGACAACCAACTCCACTGAGGAAGGGGTGTGGCATATCTCGTCCAATGTGTGCGGCCCTCACGGTCGCTGTCTCAGCCTGGCAGGAGGCAACTTCACCTGTGCATGCCAGCCTGGCTTTACAGGGACATACTGCCACGAGAGTGAGTTAAAAGACATTCTCTGCAACGTCAGTGATCTCTTATTGTTTCATACAGTGGATTTCTGTCCTG
Source organism: Brachypetersius gabonensis (assembly GCA_037577145.1). NCBI lineage: Eukaryota > Metazoa > Chordata > Actinopteri > Characiformes > Alestidae > Brachypetersius > Brachypetersius gabonensis. The sequence continues at coordinate 19,461,376 of JBBJLR010000153.1, forward strand.
AGATTTTCTGAAACGTCCTTCACTCTTCAGTCTCCATTGTGTTATTCTGATGATGCCCTGTCTGACTCTGTGCTCCAGATATTAATGACTGTGCGTCTTATCCCTGCCTGAACGGTGCAACGTGTCTGGATGGAATTGGCTCCTTCCAGTGTCTCTGTCCTGACGGCTGGGAAGGAAAACTCTGTGACCAGAGTCAGTCTGCCTCTCTCCACTCATTCATGTCTTCTTCTCAGTTCTCTTGTTTTCTGTTCTCTTCTCTTCGCTTGTCTTTTCATCTCTTCTAGTTTTCTTTTCTCTTCTTTTTTTTCCTCATTTTTCTTCTCTACTTATCTTCTCTCTTTCTTTTCTCCTCTCCTCTTCTCTTCTTTTCTCTTCTCTTCTGATCTCCTCTTCTCTTCTCACCTTTTCTTCTCTTCTGCTTCTTTTCTCTTCTCTAATCTCATCACTTCTCTTCTCTACTTATCCATCTTTCTTCTCTTCTCTTCTCTTCTCTTCTCTTCTCTTCTCTCTTTCCTCATTTCTTCCTTTCCTATCTCTTCTCTTCTCCACCCATCTTCTCTTTTCTCCTGTTCTCTTCTTGTCTGCTGCTCTATTTCCTCTCCTCTTCTCTTCTTATCTTCTTATATTCACTACTCTACTTATCTTCTCTCTCTCTATTATCTTCTCTGTATGTTCTCTTTTTTATTCTGTTCTCACTAACACCTCTTTATCTCGCACAGATGTAAACGAGTGTAAGAGTGGGCCCTGTATGAATGGTGGTCGCTGTGTGGACCTACTCAATGACTTTAACTGTCACTGCAATGACAACTGGAAGGGCAAGACCTGTCAGTCACGTAAGTCTTTCTGTGCGTTGGAGAGAAAGAAACTAAACTAACTAAAAAGTTGCTTATTGTTGTTGGTGTCAGTAAATATTTTGCTTTAATTATTTTGGTTTATAAATGGATTAGTGTAATCTATTTGAGTTTGTGTATGTATGCAGGTGAGAGTCAGTGTGACTCCACTACATGTGCTAACGGTGGAACTTGCTTCGATCATGGAGACTCATTTCGCTGTGTGTGTCCTCCTGGGTGGGGAGGCAGTACCTGCAACTCAGGTGAGCTTTAGCTCTGTGTGCTCAGCCTTGTTTGAGTGTGTCCAGCATTTCAGCATATAT
>JBBJLR010000153.1:19478425-19497631 GCA_037577145.1 Brachypetersius gabonensis
AGAGAGAGAGAGAGAGAGAGAGAGAGAGAGAGAGAGAGAGAGAGAGAGAGAGAGAGAGAGAGAGAGAGAGAGATTCCATTGAGATAAAAGAGGTAACATGAAGAAGAGTGAATGTGTGTTTGGGTTAAGTAGGATGGGGGAAACAGAAAAATAAACTGCATGAATAAACTACAGGAGAGTCAGAGAAACCCATGAAGATTCTCTGGCTGTGCCACTCAGATAATAAAAAACAAGGGGCTGGATCTGGCACTCAGCCTGGAGTCAGAATAACGGCCACTCGAGTGTGCTCTATTCAAACTAAACAGCCTCTGAGTCCAGGCCCATTACTGCGTCTTTTAAACCATGAAACGTAAAACTAACTGCCTGGCTCTGCACACACACCACAGAGAGAAACAGTTTCAGTGGATCTCAACTGTATGGTCCTACACCTCCTGCTCAGTCAAGATCAAAAATGCACAAAAAAGACAGTTAAAGAGCCCATACTCTGCATTTTTTGCATTTTATTTGTATGTAACTTACTTTTAAAGCCCATTCTCACCAGGTAGAAGAAAAAAACATGGTTTTGGGCCTCCTTCAATTTCCAGCTGCAGCATGTGAAAGATGCCTTTAAATAATGTTTTCTCAAACTATTCATTTTTTTTATCTTGTAAGATAAGATTACGACACAGAATGTTGAAATACATTTTTCTACAAGGAAGTTTGTTGGCACAGATGACAGTTTACAGTTAGAAACAAACAGAGCACTGTGTGGACACAACACACACGCACACACACACACATGTGCACACACACAACCAGCCTCCACTCTCTGCACTCCCTCGTTAGCACCATCACCCCTAGCAACCCTGAATGGGGTGAATGTGGACAAATGAGTGAAGGAACTGTAATGAGTGACCTAATAAATGAGTTAATGCGTTTATAGAACAGGCACAAGTTCAGTTCTGTATTGGTATCGGCAAAGCAAAAATATCTTCTGTATTTACCAGATTAACCAAAAATTTTAATTGTAATTACGGCAAAAGCTGCAGTGCAAAAAAGAGCACAGAGCACCAAACACAAAAATTCTCAGCACACTTTATTTACTACTAAAAGCTAATAGGATTAATTAGCCTCTTAATTAGCCAAAATGACGTATTACAATATTACATAATAGGAGCTGAGGCGTTTTTCTTTTTTAGGACGTGCAAAAATTGTATACCTTTTTTTGTATAGGCTCAAATTATAGACCAGGACTGTGAAATATTATATTAAATGTATCAACTGCTATTGCAGTTTTGTTGTTACAGTTATTACACTGAAAATAGTTCTTACACTAAATATTATTATTACAAATTATTTATCGGACCTATCAATAAAAAGGTTCAGAAGTACATTGTGAGCTGCTGTATATTGCAATTCCAATATGTAGCAATATAACTGCTATATAATATATGGGCAATACAACAATTTGTTATAATATGATCATTTAAGTGGACAGCAGGCATGGCTACTTCTAGAACACTGCACAACTGGAAAAGCAATTACAGAGCACCTGTAAACAACAAACCAGTGTACAGTAACTACATTAAGTGCTTGGTAAAAAGTATCTGATTGGATTTCCACAACTTATGACATTTTCTTATTAATTTTTAATTTTATCAGGTTAAGGGTCCTGTTTTTACACCCAAAGACAAGCACATGAGATGAACAGGAGATACCAAATTTGGAGTGATTGTGTGTAAGAGTGTGAGCAACTGTGTGTATCCTGTAATGGACTGGCAAACTGTCCATCATTTCGCCCTAAGACTGCAGCCCCCGTGACCCCGTTATTTTTCCAATCAGATTGTTTTCTCTGTGTTTAGGCTGTCTTGAAACTTTCAATTGCAGCTGATCTATAAATGTTTTGCACCATCCCAAATCCTATTTTAGCATTAAACATGACTCTATAAATACATTACTTTATAAATGACTGCATAACAAGCTCAAGATTAAAGGGGTACTTTGTTGTTTTGAGGGTTTGGCTCTTTGTGCAGGCGGTTTCCCTCTCAAAGTCTCATTTATGAAGCTGACATGTTGCTTTGAGATGCCTTTCTGATGTTTTTTTTTTATATATATATATATGTACATATATATATTTTTTCTTAATGAGTGTTCAACAAATACTTTTAAAATTCAGCAATGATCTTTCATTACTTTGCTTTTATGCAAAAAGCATGCTGCACTGGCCACATGATTACAAAGTTGCGCCTTGCAATGGAGGTTCTTAGTAGGTAAAGGCTAGACTACTCCCCTCAAAGTACTTTTTAGTAAATCTGCCTCATTGTATGTCATAGCCCCAAATGCAGCCCTGCTGTTTTCTGGTCCATTTCATCTGTTCCAACTTCCAACTGTATCCAAAAATGAAACATTATGTTGCACATTTCTGCAGCACTGCAGATGTAGAAGGTTTCAAATGGAGACTGGACCCACCTGGAGCTGTTTAGGGCTGGGTGTGTGTTCCAGCGTTGGCAGCAAAGTCACAGCAGCCGCGAGCCACTCCCTGACCCCCTGCAGCTCCGAGCGCACCTTCTCCCTTTCATTCATCTCCGCCTGCGTTGCCTTATGACCCTGCACACTCTGTTCCTTCAGGCTGCAGGATGTACAAGTCAAAGTTGAATTAGATTTTACTGGAGTCTGGTGGAGTTTGCATTTATGTGCTGGTAAAGTAGTTTTCCAGGTCCCCCAAATATTTCAGAAGCAATGTGGTGTAGTTGCCACAGCAAACAAAACAGAAAAAGTCTAAAACAAGCATAAACAAGCAAATAAGAAACTAAACTATCAGAAAGTAAGCAAGTCTGCACTGTACAATTTTATGAACGTGCCTGTTTGCTCACTCTGGAATGTAACGTTGGGGAGGGCTGGTCCAGAGTCGACCCACTTTTCCCTGCATGTTCAGTGAGGCGCAAAAATTATGTGGAATACATTGGCGAGACACGGCAAGCAATTCTACATGATCTGTGCAATTTATCCTATATTTTATAAGTGTGTCGGCTGAGATTGTGTAAATATTTCATGGTAAATATATCATTAGAAATTGATTAGACCTAATTACTTATAAAGTCTACTTATAAACGAATAAAGTCTTATTAGTATAATGTATTACAAAGGAATTCCAGTGATCAAACAATGTCCCAGGCATCAAGCAGCAGATGTATAACCACTTCAGGTAATGGTTCTAAAAGCTAAAACTCCTTGACCGCCTGTCAGTAAGCTTTTAGAAACACATCTAATTCCATTTACCACCACTGTTAACAATTTTTATCACCTAGAACAGTTTCCCAGACTTGCTCCTGACAGTACAGTGCCTCTGCTGCTTCCCTTGCTTTAACTCACCCTCAGCAGCTCAAATGAAGGAGTTTTTAAAGCTCTAAATGGTCAGATAAGGTCTGTTAGGGGCAGCGATAGTGAACATTTACATATCAATCAAGTAACTGCAAAGTAATTCTGAAAAACTGAAGAAAAGGAGGAGGTTCAGAAAGGCAGAGAAGCTGTCCACTAGACATACAGGGATGAGCTGTTTGTTGACCTCTGACCTGCAATAGCGCTTTTGCATGGTTTGCAGCTCCTGGCACAGTGGAATGGGTGGGGCTTGCTCCAGTTCTGAGGAGACACCTAGTAGTCTCGCCACTCGCAGCTCCAGTGCGGATAATGATCGGTGCTGGCAGTCCAAGGTGTCCAGGTATTGCAACCAAAACTGCAGCAGCTCCTGCAACTCCTCCCCTGTAGCCTTTCCTCTACTGAGCTCTGGCAAATCAGCCTCCATCTGCTCTAGTATCTTGGATGCTTGTTCCATCTGCAACACAGTGAAATCAATCCCACAACAGAAACACTTCAAATCAGAGCCCTAATTTCTCTAAAAACTTTAGTTCACTAGACAGTGGGTTTCGTTTACAATCTTCTGTTCCTTTATGTGGAACATAACATAGATTTCTTACATTTATATTTCACATATTTCAAGTAGCTGTGATGTAATGTGACCTACACTTGTTGTGATTCCTATCCATTCCTCTCCTTTCTGCTCCAGGTGTGCTTGCAGTTTTCTGGCGCTTCGTTGCAGTTTAGCCACTTGGCCCCAGAGAGCACTCGTAGCATCCTCTCTGTTAGCACGGCAACCAGGCACCAGACACCATTCCCTCAGCTCTTCCAGCCTGCCAGGCAAGGCCTCGACATCCTCACCCAGTGTCTGATCAGAAAACAAAAGAAAACTTGTGTCTTCTTCTAGACTTAGCTTCTTCCAGACTTCGCTCGAATGCAGTGTTGTTTTTTTCCTCACCTTAATATTTTCCTGTTGGTCAACGCAGTTCTTCTGAGAGGTAATTTTTTTCGAAATGACATCAGCCAGAGTAGTTTCTAAGTCCCTGACTCTCTGGCATAACTCTTCATAACGTGTTCGAATGGTTCTCTGGCAGTTAACACATCTGTGGGAGGAGAGTGACAGTGCAGAAAAACAAAAATATTACTTACACAAAAACACGGGTGACAAAAGGGAGTCTTTCGGCAAGGCTATTGAAAAAAAAAAACACTTTAATTTTTATAAATACATTCTTTCAAATCTCTTTCTAAAACATGGCTCATTATGGCCCTCAAACTGGTAATGAATATTTTCAGAATGTAAAGGCTCTTCATAGTCACAACTCTCTTTTTCAAACATGGTTCCTATAGGACTATTTCAAATCCAATATTTAAAAAAAACATTTTTCATTGGAGAAGAATTTTGTTACATTCAATTTCTCTACAAACTGTATTAGCTCTAGAAAGAACCCGTAAACTGTTGTAATACCATTACAATGTGTGAAAGTTCTTTAAAGAAGATTGATAAACTTGCCCATGAAGAAAAAGATTTTGTAATTAAAAAAGTGTACCTCTGCGAATCTTCTAGCATGAGCTGAGATTGGGCCTTAAGGGTGGACTCTCTCACCACCAGGTGACTTAGAATCTCAGCATGAAGGCGTTCTGTTTTCTGTTTGGAGAAAATGGAGTGGAAGGGGGCAAAAGTCTGAATTTGGTTGATGTGGGACTGGAACGTTGTGTCTAACGTTGACAAGGCCTGCTGGATGTCCTTTAGCTTTTCTGAACAGCTCCTGGCTGAGCAGGCAGATGGAAGGAGAACTGACTCAGCTTCCTGGAGGAATTGGATGGTACTGGTGACCCCAGTGGAATAATTTTTCAACAGCTTCTTTGCTTCTGATAGATTGTTCTAGGTTGAAGAATAAAGCATGTCAAATCCATTAAAAGACAGACTTGGTTTCTTTATCAACATTTCTATTGTAATATGGTAAGAAAATAACACAGTGCATGTGCTTTAATAAGAGATTGGTTTGGTATTTGGCATTGTGCCAAACATGTCTTACTTACCATTCTTTGCTCACAGTTGTCTAAGACAGTGTTGGCCAAGTCTGCAAGATGTTTTGAGGTTTGAGATGTTTGTTTGTGTCCGTCCCTTTGTTTATTTTCAAGAACCTCTAAAACCCGCATTCTAGCCTCAATATTCTTCCTAAGATTCATTTGTTTTCTAAGTTCTTTGTCAATGGCTCCTTGCGTAGGCTCCATCCTACAAGGCTTCTCCAGTACCTGATTTGCCTCTTTGAGGAAATCTTCCACTACTCTTTGTTCTGAGGGATAATGTACACCTTTTAGAATTTCCCATTCCACAATTTGAAGGTTATTTTGAATAGCTATCTCACAAGTGTTAAGAATGTCAAGGTTTTGTTTGAGTCTCGTTCGTTCATCAGTGAGCTGTGATGGGTTCAGGTCTGGGGAGATGTTCTCGAGCTCATCTGATGCTTCTTTGCACAGAGGTGTGATGACAAGGATCTGGGTAGGAAGAGCTTGACAAGTTTTGTAGCGCTCCTCTTTGTCAATGCTTTCATCTTGGGTCTTTGGAACTTGGGCCTCTATATTTTCTCGCAGATCCTCGACATGTTGTCTGAGGCTGAGGAACCTTTCATGGCTTTGAGCTTTAATATCCAAGGCCTTCATTTTATTGTGCAGTTCAGATGCAACACATAGGAGCTGTCTCCTCTTGTCTTCTGCACATGGATTTACAAGCTCCACCTGGCACTTCTGCTCTACAATCGTGTGTTTGAAAGGCTCAAGAGCTGCCAGTGAGTCCTTAGTAATTGGGAATGTATACCCTTTCACATCCACCATTATTTGTCTCAGGTTCTTCTCTATAGAAGTTATCTTCTTCTGACAGGAATCCTGGTTCTGCAAGAGATTTGTTATCTCCTGGATGCCACCTTTCTCATAATTGATAATTTCCTTTATGTCTTCTTGAAGCTTTGTGAGAATCCCATTCAGCCACACATTTTCTGAAATACTAAGCTCTGAAGCAATGTCTTTACTCTTCATTAGCAATGCCTCTGTGACTGCTGATTGCTTTTCTGCCTCACCAATAATATCCTGACTCTGCTTTAAGCTCCGATCAAGATCTGCAGCACTCAAGCTTTGGAAATCCTCCCTTCTCAGAGCCTCCATTTGGAGGTGCCCCAGAATCCAAGAAGCCACATCTGCTACATGCTCTGATATCTTCTCCCGAGTTTGAAGACTTGCCTCCATCTCTTCCATGGCATTGTCTAGTTTCTTTGCTGTTGTTTTGGACAGACCCTTCAATTCCTCCAAAAATGAAGCTACCATAGAAATGTCAGCTTCATCAAGCTCAGGTATCAATTCTGCTACTTCCTCAGTCAGAACTTCTAACTGGGTCTGCTTTAGTCTCATCTCTGATTGTAGTTTTTTTAAGTCCTTGATCTGCTGATGGACCTTCTCTGGAAGTAGGGACACTTTCCTTTTTCTACCATCAATGTCACATTCGGTCTGCTTGGCCCAAGCAAGGGCATCAGTTATTACTTTGACAATTTTACCCATGGTTGGGTTGCTGCTTGTTGGGATTGAAGAAGCCAACTTCTCACTGACTAAATCTAGTTTATCTTTGACACTCTGAAGACCTTGCTCTATACGGCATGTCTCTGTTTTGAAATTACATCCTCTTGAGAGGGTGTCAGAGCTTTGTTGGAGATGGAAATACCTTCGCTGTGCAGCCATGAGGTCAGCACCAAGTTCGATCATATCTTCAACCCTCTTGCTGTTCCAAACAGCAGGAGATATCCTAAATGGTCCCAAGATTTTATAAAGGTTCCCCAAATGTTCCATTAAGGCCTCAATGTCCTGTAGAAGGGTGAAACATTCTTTTGTATATGCACTGACTTCATGTAATGTTTTTTCCACAGATCTCTCCAGTGCCCTCCATTCACACTGCATCATGTTCACTTGGGCTCGTGCTGCAGCTCTCTCAGGAAGGCTGAGGTAAGGCGACAGCTGGGAATGTGTCTGAATGAGTTCCCCCAGAACTGTTCTCTCCTGTTCCATAGTTCTCAGGAAGGAGCGTAGTCTCTGCTCCTCAACAAAGCTGCTTTCAACTGGGCATCTTTAGATATGGAAAAAAGAAAAAGAATGATAAACATGGACTTCAGCTAAATACAGTTATTTTACTTACATTAATTTTAAGGAAACCACACTTTAGCACTTAGACTTAATCACAGCCCATAAAACCCATCTACAATACTCACATCCTCAAGGCCTCCAGCTCAGCTGATAATTTCTCAAAAGTAGCTTTGACCTTTTGTGTTTGTCTTTCATAATCAATAACTAGCTGCAACTCCGCCTCCTTGGAGTGAACAGTGCCAACTGCATCCCATAATGCTGCCGTCCACTGGCAGCTCAATCGCTGCATAGCTTCAGGGTCATAGCCTGAGCCATTAGCAACAATGCTAAAGTCACCATTAGTTTGGTCTTGCTTTGAGATTGAAGAGACCTGCTTCTGGGCACTCTGTCTACAATGCTATAAACACATAAAATAATCAAGTTGAAAACAAGCCATAGAAGAAGGTTAAAAAGCATCGGTGTAGATAACATGAAGAAAATGCAAACTCTTTAGAATATAAGCCACCCTGATAACATACCTCAGCCTCCTCCACTTGTTTGGCCATGTCAGTAGGGTTGAGCACTGCTGAGATGTTGCGACAACTCAGTATTCGGATCACCAGTCTGTTTAACTGTGCCTCAAGGTCAGTTACAGAAGTGTCCAGAATATTCAAAGGGTCTTCATGAGGCCTGCTCTGTGGTCACAAAAACATGAATGGATAAAATAGATAAGCCGTTTGTCTATTCCTCCAAATGAATAAGTGATTCTGATTCTCTCATATAAATGTGTGGCTTTGATTACTAAATACGATTAAAGTACAAAAACGAAAGTACGTTGAACTGGCTAATTTACTGACTAAAGTAAAGTAATTCCCAACATTACCTCAATCAGGACACTATTTGGTCCCATCTTGGAGATCTTTTTAATCTCAGTGAAAATATCCATCATTGTGGAACCCATAGGCTCTTCCTCTTCTGACACCTCTGTCTGCCTTTCATTATTCCTTGCAGTTGGGATATCTTGAACAAGGCCCTTGGGCTGATCTACATCTTGCACCAATGCCTATGACAAAACCAGACAAATCAAACATAGTCCAATATGGGAAACTTGTTGTGATTATTGAGCACCAAACATAAAAAGGCTCAACTGAAGTTTAACCAGAAATCTGAGGCATCTATTGCCTTTAGGTAGTGTCTGATAATGCTACACAAGCCCTTGCTCTGAAATTGTATCATCTAGCAAATGACAGCCATCTAGCAAATGACAGCCATCTAGCAAATTAAAGCCATGGCCATTTCTTGCCTAGAGGTAGCAATAGCTAATAGTACAGAGGTGGGAAATGTGGTATTCTGTAAGTGATCTCTGTGCAATAAAGAGATGGCAATGTTACAGAAATCTGAGAAGGTGACATGTCCAGTAAAACAGGATAAGTGAGATATCCTAAAAAGCATCTAGTGCTATGTATTGGTACTGTAATTATTTAAAGAAGTAACTATGCATAGAAGGGATGCCCCAATCCCGTTTTTTAGCCTGGGGCAAAGGCAATTTACATAAGATATGATAGATTGCCAATTAATACTATTGAATACATTTGTGTTTAGTATAGTATGTAATAATAGACTGATATGTTTTACTATAACTATGAAGTACCAAACAGCACCCAATTTACCAAATAGTGATAAAAGTACAACTGATTACTGTGGTTGTGGTTACTATTTTCATTGCAAGACAATGGTACAACTGAGCAAATATAGTTGACTGAAAATAGTCACACTTGAATGAATGGTAAGATTTAAGGGTGAGTTTCAGTTATAGATGTTATGTTGGAACAATGTTGTGGGTAATGTAATTACTGCTGACGTAATTACTGCTGTCATAATGTTAGAATAGTGCCTAAAGTAAAAAGTATTACAAAAGACAAGCAAAACAGAAGTAATGGTTCTAGACAGCCAGTTACTTTGCTAGTTGCAGTCTTCATTTTGGCTGAAATGTCCGTATAAGTAAAATTTTTTACCAAAGTAAGCCCATGCCAAAAATCATTCACCTTTTTGTAACATGTAACAAGCTGAACAGAATATCATTCAGTAAAGGCCAGAGCTCTTTGGCAAACAATTCTTTGGCGACATACGTGCAACTGCCAGTTACCTGATCTAAGCTACTGCTTTCAGGCTGCATCAAGATCTCTGTGGATCCCACATCAGCAGAGAAAAGCAATTTCTCAGACTGTTCCTGACTGTTGATGAACTTTTCTTCAATACTCTCTTCATCCTCTTGTGTTCTGAGTAATTGAACCTCAATCTCCTGACTTTTTGCTTTGCTCCTGGTTGGAGGACTTGGTTTGATCAGGGGTTCTTCAGGCACCAGAGTCGTTTCAAGATCAGCTTTATCTTTTTTCTGCCTAACTGGTGGGGCAGGTTTAGCCAGAGCCTCTTTAAGTTCAGCAGACACTTTCTCACTCTCAGCTCGGCTATCTTTTCTTCTTAACGGTGGTGTTGGTTTAAGGATACTCTCTTGCTGGAACTTGTCACTTTCAATGTTGCTACTTCTCCTTCTTGACGGAGGCGTGGGTTTCACCAATGCCTCTTCTACTTCTTCAAGTTTGGAAATGATTGAAATTTCACTTTCAGCTCGACTCACTTTTCTTCTCACCGGTGGAGTTGGCTTTACAAGAGGCTCCTCAAATGCTCTCTCATGAGTCTTTATATTCTCCTGATCAGTGCATCCAGAAATTGTGCTTGCAATTTCTTGAGACATTGCATCACTCACATTTCTGCTGTCTCTCCTTCTTGTTGGAGGTGTGGGCTTCACCAGAGCTTCCATTTCTTTGGTGTCTGAAACCACAGAAATAGCATCAATCTCAACATGACTTGCTTTTCGTCTCACTGGCGGGGTTGGTTTTACAAGAGGCTCCTCACAAGTTACTTCTTCACCAGCTTTCTCTAGCTTTGTTTCAGGATGCATCTTCTCATCTGCTTTATCCTTTTGTCTTCTAGATGGTGGCTTCGGATAGGTCTCCAAATCAAGTGAGAATCTTCTGTCCTCTTCCCTATCTTTTCGCCTTCTTGCTGGTGGAGTTGGCTGAGAATCAAGGTCAAGGGAAAATCTTTCAGCACCTAACTTGTCCTTGCGCCTTCTGTTTGGTGGAGTGGGAAGAATTTTGGAGTTAGGATCCTGGGCCGAGGTGATAGAAGGAATGTTTGCAACCTCTGATTTGTTCTCTGAACTGAGTGATCCCCTGTCAGCTTCCCTCTGTTGCCTGGTTGGTGGAGTAGGTTTCATATGAGCCTCCACTCTTGAGGAATTGTCACCTAGTGCTGTACCGATTGTTTCGTCAACAGCTGCCCCCATTTTGTACACTTCCTCCACTGACCTGTCCTCTGTGTTGAGAGAGAACTTTTCACTGGTGACAGAATCTCGTTTTTGTCTAGGTGGTGGAGCTGGTTCTGCTTTTTGCTCCTCAGCTTTGGGTGCCATTCTCTTGTTGGCTTCATTTTCAAGCGATTCATCCTCAGATTCACCTTTATCTGAAACTACAGGTTCAGATTCCTCATTATCTATGTCACCAGGCTCTCTCGCAGGTGTATCCAGTGATGTAGTTGGTTCTCTGTGTATCTGAATGCCTTCTCTTTGGTCCAGAATAATATACCTTCTTTGAATCTCTCGAGGGCCATTATCAGTCCATTCTTCCAAACCTAGCTGCTCCAATCCTCTATGGCCTTCCTGTGGGCCATTGTCTATTGTCCAGTTTCCCTCTTGTTGAGTGGTATTTGGACCATTGTTAGTAGTCAGTATTCCAACAGCTCTTGCAGAAGCTGTGGTCTCTTGGACTTGAGATATTTCGGTAGAAAATACTGAATTTGCATCAACAATTTGCTCAGTGGGTTGCAATTCAGTGACTGTTATCATATTATTAGTAATTCCTTGGTATTGTTCAACCAGGCAGATATTACTAACATTTGAAACATCTTCCTGTGCTGCCTGTGATTCTTTATCTTTACGAATGTCATTATCCAAGCTTTCCACTGGTTCATGACCAGTGATTGCATCTAAAACAATTCTTTCAGCATTAAAGTCAGATGTGTCCAGGAACTCAGTAGTATGGATGTGTACGGTGTCAACATCAAGAACAAGAGCAGCAACTTTCTTTATTGGCATTTTCATGGGTTTTTCATCACCAGGTGTACACTGTTCATCTTCAGCTTTGTGTTCCATCTCTGTTTTCTCAGAAGCTATCATCTCTGAGGCAGATTTTAAGTCAAAAATGCTCACCTCAGACTCTGTTTTTGGACCTTCGGCTTTAAGAAACTTTATCTCTTCTTCTTCTTCTGCTGCAGAGTCACTGAGAGGAAAGGGAGATTCACTAAATTCTGTTAAGAGTTCTGATGGAGATTCTGTCCTTTCTGAAGGCTTTTCAGGGAGAATCTCTCTGTGCACAAATTCAGAACTCAGAATTTCACTATTCCCCTTCTCCTGGCTAACTGTAGTTGTAGAAAATGGCTCTACTAATTCTTCAGATGTTTTTTCCTCCTCAGTCCTTTCAGAAACTGTTGTTGTGGCTGTTTCCTCATACATTTCTGTTGTTAGACTTTCTGTCTCCAACATTTTTACAACTGTTTCTTCTAATGTCTCAGAGTCAAGCTGTTCAGTCAAGGGAGGCTGCATCTGTTCTTTCTCAATCCAAGCATCATTTGCTTCACCAGCAGTTCTCAGTTCATCCGCTGTGACTGTAGCAATAGGCAGTTCTGTAGTTGGAGCAGGAGCCTGAATCACAGTCCTTTCATCATTCTCCTTACTGAGCTGACTAGATACTCCAATGGCAGAAGAGACAGGGGTGGTTGATTGTAGAAAGTTCTCTGTCAACTCTTCACCCTTTTTCTTTAACACATAAGCACTTTCCTCAGTTTCAGGATATTCAGATCCAGTGAATTCCCTGGGTTTCTCATCTAAGTCATGAAGCTCTTTGGTCAAATCAAGTCTGCTTTCCCTTTCAGCCAGCTTTGTCTCATTCTCCACAGCACACAATTCACACTCTGCTATAGGGACACCAGGAGGAACTGCAGTCTCACTGACTGTTGTTTCTTGTTTAGGTATGGTAGCCAATGGTACATCAACCAGATCATCCTGCTGATGTTGTGTAGAGGAAGGGTCTATCCTTTCTGGAGGTTCTTCAACAACCGAAGGTACCTCTCTGTGCAGAGGTGCAGAAGACGTAATCACTCTGTTTATGCTTGTTGCAGCAGAAGTGATATCTTGTTGCTTTGACCAGTCAGGCTCAGCCTTTGTGTCAGTACTTGTGGGGCTGTGCCATTCAATGGAAACCTGGTATAGGGAAAGAAAATAACATGTATAGCTGAAATATAAACGCACTTTAAAAATGTTATTGTATGATTGAGAAAACAACAAAATGATGTGATCTGCAGCTAGCGGTGTTCAGGAAAGTTAAAAACGTACTGTGCACTGTGCTTTCAAATCCTATTTATGTTTTTACCTGTGAATCCAACTGAAGCTTTTGGGTTTCTAGTGATAATCTAAGAGCTTCCTGTTTTATCTTCTCTTCAAGATCCTGAAAAATATGACCCATCAAATCACAAACTTGGGATTTGACACATTACATTTACTGTGAGATTTGCAAACATACACATTAGATCTAGTCATTAAGCAAAATTCAAACCTCACCTGCAGCTTCTGTTTTAGGTCAATAATAAGGGTGCATACATCCTTTAATGAAGTGGCACTATCTCTCTCCAGCTTTCCAGCCAATTCTGGACCCAGGCAGTCCCTGAGCAGTTGTTTATGAGACACTGCCACCTGAAGGTTCTCATGTAGTTCTTCACCTTCATCTATTCTGGCCTGAGGAAGAATAACACAGACTGTACTGACTAGCACCTTGTTACATTTACATTTGTATTTACATTTTCAGCTCCTCTCCAAAGCAACACATATGGGTGCACTGCAGTCCACAAAGAAAACAGGTCTTATTATTTTCACTATTTTTATTATTATTTTCATTGTTATTATTGTTATTAATATGATGACGATAATGATTATTATTATCATAATCGTAATTATTATTAGCAATAAAGACAGTGCTATAGAACAGATACAATGCTATGGTTTTGAAACACACACAAACCTGCATAGCGCTGGCTGAGTCTGTAGGAGGTTGTGGTGATTGGTTCCAGACATGAAGGGCTTGCAGAGCCTCTCGCACACGGCGCACAACACTGTCGGCACAATCATTCTGTCTTTCCAGCAGTTTAGATCGCAAACTAGCAAAGAAGCAGAACAAAATCAGTAGATTTATCTCTGCGGTTAAATGACTGACACGTCTCTCTGTCAGTCACAGTCGTCTCTAAGCGCTACTTTGTGTGCCCCTGAAAAAATTATAACGCTGTGAGAATGATGATGGCAGTAAATTTAGTCGGGAATACTGGACTTCAAGAAGTACGTTTGTGTTAGTGGGAGCTTGTAATACAGACACTTTTTTATTTCACTCCTGAAGCTGGAATAAACTGTAGTAAGGACTGCTCTTACAGTTTACTGTCAACAACAATAACAGACAGACTTATGCAGGCTATAAAAATGTTGAATACTTGTCTCAAGCTTCAGTATTTGATTTCTTTTTTGCTTTAAATGGGCCTTTTTTGCTTTAAGTTTGCCATTTTCCAGCTGCAGTGTTTTAATCTATTTTTAAGATGTGCACATACAGGCACTACAAGACAGCCTGAGCTGATGGACATAGCCACGAAACTTTTTGTTATGGCTAAGACTTTTTATTGTAAGTCAAAGTAACTGCAAAAATACATTACGCACATTAGACATGTACTTATTTTTCATCGAATATTCAGCAGCAGAAAAAAATAGTAGTAAGCAGAAAAAAAGCTGATGTATTGCTAAAGCTACAAGACAGAATAACTGTGGTACCTGCAGTACTGCTGAGTTACTGTGTCAATGATGGAAATGACATCAGAAGGAAGTTCCTCATCAGAGGGCACCATCCGCAAGGCCTGTCCAAGGTCACGAACTCTGCCTTCTAATTCCTCAAGCTCCTTTTCGCAGGTCTGAAAAACAGACACAGTGAAATCTGTTAAGGTTACACTAAAAAATAGAGAAACATATGAGGGTGACACTGGTGAAACGAGAGACATTATACAGATGCACATGTCCAGAGGTTTCCAGGCACTGCTGAGTAAATTTGCCTACTATAAGGTATACTCATTGCTGACATGTATAACCAATAAAATGGTCAGTATAAGCCTAAGGTCACTGTGCCCTTAGGACTGGAGGTGTATCAGTGGAACTACAGTCTCTAGAGCTATGGAGTGCCATCCAATACCTTAAGGATGAGCTGAAGTGACATTTGTAACTAAGAACAAATTATCCTAATTAATTGACCCCTGCCTTGCATATTTTGGTATTTTCTCTGCTCTAACACACCTGATCCAACCTTATAACCCAAACAACAAGCTCAAGTTGAGGAGGGAGTGTTAGAGCAGAAAAACACTATAATATGCAGGGCATGGGTAACTCTAGTACTAAGACTGCGAACTACTTGACTCTAATAACAATATTTAGTACCTTGAAGTTATGCCAGTTTTCCTGCAGTTGTCTAATAGTCCTCCTTCCTTCTCCAAATTCTAGATAGCACTCCTGAGCATGGATCTCGTTCAGGACGCCCTCAGCCTGCGCTCTGAAGTCCTGTGCCCTGCCAGCTAGCTTTGAATCCATGTCAGCCAGCCTGGACTCACACACAGCAAGTCTTTCCCTCATCTCCCTCTCTGAAGAGGCGCACAGGTCATGGAGTTGGCTGGTCTCTAATGTCAGCGCATCACGACCTCCAGGTGTGCACAGAGTGGTGAGGGTGTCTTTGATCAGATCTAACTCTCTCATCTCCCTCTCCTCTCTCTCTGCAGTCTGAAGAAGAGCCTGGTGCAGGGGAAGAAAGAAAAAAACGATTGTATCAGTACAGTGTAATAAAGTGCATGAGCAAAGGCGAACCATTCATTTTTAGTTGAGAACAATGGTGTTCTCACTCTAGGCCTTCATGAAGTTCTCGATACATCACTGACTGTAAACATGACTAAATGCCTCATCAGTGGGCTTGTGTCAGATGGTAAGGAGCAGCAGCTCTATGCCAAGACTCTTTACTGATGGAGTCACTGTAGAAATGCTACATACAAACTCAAAAATATGTCATGATGTCTGTTACAAACTTCAGAGAATTATTACTTATCAGAAAGTTTGTAGAAATGTTTTGTAGATAATATTGTAGAAATGTGTTCTATTCAGTGTCTTTATACTTATGGTCTGAACTAAGGGTCTTGCGATTATAGCCATGTATCGTTACTGTTCTTAAGTAAATGGAACCGTTAACAAAACCAATGAATAGGTCAGCAATTCAGTGATGGTACACCTTTGCTTTTTTTTCAATAATGAGCAATGGTATTAATTTATATTTATATTAAGAGAAGTGGAATAAAACTGCAAATATAAAGAATGACTCTGCATGGAACAAATTATGTTCAGCTATTTAAAAAAATTAAACAAAAAACATATTGTTTAGCGATAGGTGATCTCATGCACTTTGTCCCACCTCCTTGGTCATTATTAGAAGTTCAAGCGAACCTTTAAAGTGCTGATGCATCCCTGTAACTCATTACGATCTGTGGGCAGGGCTCCAAAACCTTTGACTTGTTCTCTCAGCCAGTCCTGAGCTGCGTTGTGCTGCTCCACCAGCTGAACGCAAAGTCTCTCTGTTTGGATTCCCTCCTCTAGACTCTCACACAGTGCCTGCACATGCAAAGCAAACCACAAAAAACTCTACAGACCTCTTCTGATTGATACCAAAATATGACTTTTACAATTATTACCCTCACTTGATCAAACTTACCGTCAGTTCTTTGATTAATCCTGGGATGCACTCCTCCATGGCTGACCAGGATGAGTCGGACCAGCTAGGGTCTCGTGTGAGCTGGCTCATCTCCCGCCCCAGGGCCTTGAGGGCGGACAATGTGGGGGTCAGAGACCTTGCTTTGTCCAGCAAAGTCCTGGCCTGCTCCACTGTGTGTCTCCGGTCCCCTAACCCAGGCCAGGGGAAGCTGCGAGGCAGCACCTCCGTCTGCTTTTTCAGCTGCTCCAGGCGAGACTGGGTCTGCTGCCTCTGGCACTGGCACGAAACCAGACGCTCCACTACACTCCTCAGGAGACTAAAGGAGAGGAAAGAGATTGTGTTCAACAGTGACATCAAACTCAAGGGTCAAGGTTACTTTTCTTCTAATCAGCAGCTTTAAACACATACATAGTGTGATGAGATGTTTCTCCACAAGCAATGGTGCAACGCACAGCAACATTTAACATTTTTACAACAGAAACAATACAACACAATAAACACCACAACAATTCCAGTAATGTACTGTAACTGTAGTGTGAACGGGATGTAAACTATCTAGATTGACAAATATGGTTAGCTACATTGAACAAAGTACAAGGAATGTCATAAATAATACAATAAACAGACAACATACCAATGTAGAAACTGTAGTGTGAATGGGATATAAAACTGAGACAATACAATAAACAGTCTGTACTGCAATGTAACAGTGGTGTGAATGGAATGTAAAAATGAGACAGTACAGTAAATAGACAATGTAGCAGAGTAACAGTAAACTGGGAAAGAGATGTAAACCTTCAAGAATGAGTAATTTTGCACCATTTGTACAATATTGCAGGAGTAAAGAGCGAAAAGTACATAAATCCAACAGAATTAATAATATTTTGCTGTACACATATTATTGAACCAAAGACAGTTAGTAGCATAGAACCACACTGAGTGAGTGTAAATCTTATCAAGTTTTTGAGGTTTGTCATCACCCAGCTCAACACTCTTGTAGGAGAACTTCTGCACTGGTACTATGTGTTTGTTGCTTATATGTAATAGTTACAGACCTGTGTAGTTCTTGAGCCTGCTGCAGAACTCCTTTCCACTCTTCTTCTAAGCTCCGCAGGTTCTGTAGAAGAGTGCGTTTCACGCCTTCATCCAGGTCTTTACGAGCGCTCAGGCTCTCCGCTCTTCTCTTCAGCGATACCATCTTACAATTTCCTTCGGGACGAAAACTTAGAACAACCTGAGAATTAAAATACTCTGATTAGAGATGCACCAATTTACTTTTTTCAGTTCTCATATGATTCTGACACCTGAATTTGGATACTGATTGGTGATACCGATACCGCTTAAATATTATTAGTGTTATTAGTGTTGGTGTATCATGTGCGAAGTTACATGTGGCTGTTGTAAACACATCACATCTCATTAAAAGATTAAGAAATATATGAAAATGTACTACATTTAGAGTATGTTTCTTTGAACTGCAGCATTCATATACAAACAAGTGTAGGAGTGCAAATTGCTATGGCAACTCCATACCTGACAGCTAGCTATATTTAAAGTCAGTCTATTTTTGACTAATTATGATCATACTTAGCGAATGTAATTGCATTAACGTGTAAATAAACCAAATACAAATACTATATTATACTCTTCCACTCACTTGAGCTTTGCTGAGTCTTTCCTCAATCTGATCCTGGCTGCCATGTGTGCTCTTGCCCAGAGTGTCTAAGTCTTCCTTCAGTTTCTCGACCCAGACCTGCACAGTCCCTTGCTGGGATTGGAAGGCTTGAAGCTCCTTTGAGAGAGAGTCTTGGAGCTCAGCCTGCTCTCTAAGTTCTTGTGCAATTTCTAGCATCATTCTCCATTTTTCCTGCACGTCATCTAGAGCCTGCTGGATTGAATTTTTCTGACTGTCCTCCAGTTCACTGCGGGCACATACGTGTTCTCCTTTCAGCCTCAGAACAGCGAGCTTAGAGTCTCCCTCCAGCTGCAAGTCCAAGATGGTCTGCAGGTTACAAATAAACAAAACACTAAGGCCGTGGTCCTCATCCTAACTGTTACAAAGCAATCAACCCTGTCTTCATCTAACAGGATGTTCATCTAAAGGACTAAAATTCAAAAGTTTAAAAAAAAAAAAAATCGAATTTTTTTTTTTGAAATTAAAAGATTGAGATACATTAGTTTTACCTATACCACATACACACACATACATACAAATGTACACAAACTTATAGGACTCTTTCGTTTATGTATTTCCAGAAAGTGTAAAACTTTCTCATGTATTTGCTTTTTCAAAACAACACAGAGAAATCATATGTCAGTGGGAAAGAACACAGTCGTTTTTTCCCAGTTAGTGGTCACTGATATTCCAATGTGTCTTACCTGGGAGATGTGAAGTCTTTCTTGTACAGTTGTGTCTTTGTCCAGCGATGTGAACCTTTGCTGCTGCTCTGCGACCCAAGCTCGAGCGTTCCCTTCTTGAAAGTGAAACTCCTGAAGCTCTTTATCAAGAGAGTCTTGCAACTCCGCTTTGTTCCTCAGCTTTTCAGCACACCCGAGCACTCCTGTCCATTCCTGCTGTATGAGTCTCAGTGTCTGCTGGACTGAGTGCCTCATGTCCTCTTCAACCCCTTCACGTGCACACACTGCCTCGCCTCTTTCCCTCAGAGCAGCAAGCTTAGAGTCTCCTTCGGGTGCCCGGTTAAAGACAGCCTAAAAGAAACAGAACACGTTTTATTCAAAACTTAAACATGGTGTTCATCAAGGTCCAATCATTGGCAAACTTATTTTAAAGTAAACACTATCAGATATCTAATAGAGGTGTAAAAAATAATGTTTGCATCATTCTCATCACTCATGCATTACTCTCATCCTAAAG
>JBBJLR010000153.1:19497731-19509487 GCA_037577145.1 Brachypetersius gabonensis
ACACACACACACACACACACACACACACACACACACACACACACACACACACACACACACACACACACGCAATAAAAGGGTTAAGTGCCAATCTATCTCAAGTTTCAGATTTATCGCTAAACAGGCTCTACTCTAACTACTGTAGCTGATTCTAGACAGAAACTGGAATATATTGTATTTGGATAACCCGACATGGCAGCACATGATCCACTGAAGAAAGTAGAAGATGATGAGCTCTCACAAGTTTCCTGGGTGTACAGGCTAGCTTTAGTGTTAGCTTATCAACAACGTAATAATTTTTTACTCTACTTTTCAGCAATAACATGTTAACAAATGTGTAAGCCTACAGTACTACATTCATTTCAGATGAAGGCCTTTTTGTGTGGGAAGTGTTTCCTTTTCCTGTGGAAAAATCTAAATATCCAGATATCCACTCACTAACTCAGAGTAAATACGCACAAATTCTAAATTATAAGCACTATACATTAAATATAAATTGATATATAACAATTAATTATAAAGCAATTAACAATAATAAAGCATGGGTTTGCAGATCTTAGGATCTAAGCTACTGTGTTTCAGACCACAGACCACAAAACAAGATTATAAATCCTCAGCTTTGATGCTGCATGTCAATTTCTTCACATCTTATGTCACTTTTTAATTGTACATCATAATCAAAGAAGATGGTGTTTGATCTATAGCATTTACATTAATTATAACTGTTTGCATCACCTTTCAGCAACAGCTCTCTCTGTCTCCTCCCAGACGGAGTCCAGCTCGTCTGCTGACCGCTCAGGCTGCTCTCTGTCTGCAGCGGGTTTTGAGGCGGTTCTGCTGATGCTCTGGTACTCAGGGCGAAGGGAGTTCATCTGAGTCTCCAAATCTGACAGGGCACGTATTCTATCAAACACACACACACACACACACACACACACACACCTGTATTAGCATGCTAACTAATTACAATGCAGTTTCCCATGACTGGGTCTTTAATGCCAAAAACTCTCTTTGTTTAAATTCTACGTTTTGTTACATATTTTATTTTTTCTCTACATATATAATTTTTAAAACATTTTAACATTAATCCATATAATAACCCACATAATAATATAACATCATGATGTAACTAGGAAGAGAGCCATTGATTACATTAAGTAAACAAAACTAAGCAAAAAATATATATATATATTCTTATTTCCCAAAGTTTAATTACCGGCAGCATTAAATATAAACACTAAGCTTCATTGGTGGGTTTGGAACGTAAATAAAATGGCTATATTTGAGCTGTAGACGTGATCTATTCACCACCACAGTAAAGAAATAGAGTCTGTATCTCTACATTTCATGCCATAAACACATAGAATTACTTTATTTTCATCTCAGTTTCTAAATATTTTTGTGTTTTGTCCAAGTGGTAGCAGTTCTTATAATCATGTAACTATTGTTTTTACTAAGCAACCAGTGGAAAGCAGTTTGCTTGGAGTAATCTGATTGTCTGGTTTTATGAAATAACACACTGGCTGTTTGTAACCGTGCTGTTCTTCATTGCACACATATAAAAAGTAATAAACAAATCATATATGTGTATACAGTATGTGGTTTTTAACAAATACCTCTGCTGCACAGCTGGCATGGTGGGCTCGTTTAGCCCCTGTTTCTCTGTCGCCGCCCGCACCTTCCTCAATTCGGCCAGTAGATTCTTCCTCCTCAGTCTGATGCCCTGGCTTTGCTGCTCTTTTCGCAGCTCCTCTTGCTGGATCATTAGACGATCGTCTGCATCCTCTGCCCGCTGTACCAGTGCTCCCACCATATCCAGACAGGAGACAGGGCGCCCCTCCCTGGTCACTTCCAGCCTTGCCCCGCCAAGCAACTGGTCCAGCTGTGGTGCTTTATCTTTCAGGCTCCCCACACCCTTTCTGATCAGCACCAGTTTAACTCTGCTGTCCTGCAGTACTGATGCTTCACTGCAAGGGGCGCCCTGCACTACCGAAATGTCCTGATCCACTGTGCGCAGGGACATAAGGAAGCGATCCAGGGCACGGGCTGCCGCGTCACTTTTGCGGACCTGCTGCCGGAGACGGTCCAGGCTGGCGCGGTGGGCCAGGACCACCTGGGTCAGAGGGGAGCGGTCTCGCAGGTCCAGGTTGCTGGGCTCTGAATCGAATCGAGACAGACGATCCATCTGCGTCTGTATACTTTCATCTAAATCCTGGTAAATGCAAAATGATTAATCTATTTTTAGATTAATTCATGTTTTCTCAAAGCAGAATTGCATAAACAATTTCAACACTGTTGGTGTATTTTAAGCATTGCTTCAAAAGATACAACTTTACAATAAGACTACCCTCATTTCTAATCAGGTTGTTAAATAGGTTGTAGACAGTTCATAAATCATTAATAAGCAGTTATAAACAAGTTATAACAGTTGTCATACATTGATGCAGGCTCACTATTTGGCAAGATTCTGTGCTTTAATGGTACGAGTAATGGTAGTTGTGTATTAACAAATACCTGACGACGCAGACAGTTTAACATTCTGCCTGAGAAAGGGACAAGATATGTTCAGCAACTAGCTTTTGGAAGTGTATGACAATATCTGCTTATTTATGATTTATAAACTTTCTACCTCCTAATTAACAAAATGAATCTTTAATGAACCCTTTATAAGGCATTACGGATTTCCACGATCAAAGGACAGCATGCTTTTATGTCACTGTAGATTTCTAAAGGACTAAGTGCTCCAATCATCCAATCAGGTTTCAAGAAAAGTGTGTGATACCCCCCAATGCGCAACAGCAAGGTAAACAACTTCCTAAAGCATGAGCAAGAACCACTGGGAGCAACTAAGAACACCAGTCCTCCTCTGGGCTGCACCAGTTAGGGTCAGCATCTCTTACCTTCACATGTTTCAGGATGTTGGTGTTGACCAATGTATATCCTTTAACGTCTTTGGGTTCTTTGATGAACTTGTCAAGGCGCTCTGAAATCTCATCAATGTGATGCTTGATCGAATCCATGAGCTCCAGAGCAGAACCGAGAGAATCAACCCTGAGAAAGAGTAGAGAATGTTAACACACACACATGCACACACACACACACCCACACACGCCCACACACACACCCAGGGCCAAGGCACATGATGGTTGTGGCAAAACTCTGAGGTTAGAGCAAATCTTGTGATTCTGGAACTGGATTGAACACTGAGCTTAATACACTGAGGATTCTTTATGTTTGTGATATCATTGCAACAATGAATTCAAAACATCTATTTTTGCAGATTCTCAAACCTGGACTGGGCATATGTAAAAATAAAGTTATTACACAATGTGGGCTCTTTAAATTTCAGCACGTACCTGCTCTGCAGTTGTCCGCTCTGTTCCTTCCACTTGACTGTGAGCTCAGCTCGGTCCTGCTCCACCACCCTCTCGTTAAACTGGAGACACTGGGAGCACTGCACCTCATACTCCGCCCACAGAGACTCCGTCTCATCCCTCAGAGCCTGAAAACAAAGTGGGAAAGCTTAGAAATCAAACCTTTTAAAACAACTTTGTATGTATAAAATGACAATATAATGCCATTTTGAACGAGAACTCTACCTTTAATTCTCTGAGCCTTTTTCTCAGATCTGTGGTTGATTCTGAATGGTGACCCCCCAGCATGCTCTGCTCATTCCTGTTCAACTGAGCTTGAATTGCAAACCTGGCACTTCTATATCTGTAAAGGTTCCAAACAACCACATAATTGTTTTAATTCAGTAACACAAATAGCCAGTCGAAGTCCAAGCCAATCAAACTGTGCATTCTTGACTATCAGCTCCATTTGGTTGAACGTACCGGTCCTCCTCTGTGCTGGTCTGCTTTATTATCTCTTTCTTATCCACAGTTTTTGGCCTTTGGGTCGTGACTACAGCAACCTGCAATGAAAGTTTTACTTCAGCAAAAAGTATAGCCTATAGTGTCTGCATTTATCTATGGGTTTAGTCACAGTTTCAGATACTAAGCCTGAGCAGGCCCCAAAGTAACACTAACTATCTGAACAATCTACAACATAAACACATCATATTCAAGAGAAAATGTTCTTTATTTATTCCTGCGTACCTCATGCGTGACTACTTCTGCAGCCTTCTCCATCGAGGCTGTGAATATTTCTTTTATCTGTTCAACAGGCACTCTAGTCCACAAGAAAACACAACATGTCAACAGCGAATTCATATTGGCCTAAAAAAAACACATTTTGTAGCAATTCAATATAAGAAGAAAAATATGCATGCATGTGGCAATCATAGGGGTCCAAGCACCATAGTGCATGACCTTCACCTTTACTGGATTTTACTTTGCACTTCCCTTTACTCTTCTTTCTTCCTACTTTATTTTTCCTCCATACTTTTACTACCTTAGTAAAAAGTTTTAATCTGGCATGCTGGAGCCACTCATACAGTCTAGGATTCAATGTTATGTAAATCAAGACTAAACATTTTATTCATAGATTAATACAGTTTGGTTTTGGATACACAGTGAGTGTCAATTATCTGTACAGATCTGTAATTTTCTCTTGGTAACTAAGGAAATGTCATGTTTTATTTGGTCTGATATTGTGGGTGGTCTGGCTATGGTTGACAATTGTTACAGTTTCCTCACCCAGCATCTGGTGGTGGAGTGTCACGGTCTCCGCTAAACTGACGCTGGATGGCAGCGAGTCTTTTCTCACACTCACGGAGCTGAGCCTGTGCCAGTCTGTGGGCATCCTCTGGGCTCAGTGTGTCACACAGCTCCTTCAGGGCCTCCAGTTGCTGCCCAGCCTGGACTAGGCTGCCATCAGCAGAAAAACAGCTCTGGAGATTGGGGTTAGAGAGCATTTCAAGGGCTTAATTAAGATTTAATGCAACAAGTCCTAAACAATGTAGTTAGGAAAAAGTAGCTGACATTTACTGAATCTTATTATATGCAAATTACAAAGTTTAACCCTTAGAGGTTACAGCTGGCGATAATAACAAGCATGTTCAGTAATCTGGTATAGCTCATTAAAGCATGTTTATCTGTTAATTTATTGCAAAAGAAGTAAACTTCAGATCTGAGTAGGTTGCCCACAGAAATGAAAGTAATGGCCTCTAAGGGTAAACCTTCAAGCCCGACACACTATATGTCTGAAGCATGGTCACAAAAGCTTTCAGTCTGTTTCAGTCCTTCATACTTCCCAAACATTAAACACCAGATCATCCATGCAGTTAGTGAGAGTATATTGTTACCTCTCTAGGTTGCACTGATCTGGATCTAGAGTTGGGTTTCTTGTTGTTAAGGTGCACCTCACACTGATGTGCAGTGCAGTTAAAGTGCAGATGCTTTATCTGAAATCTGAGCTGTCCCACAAATGCTGACATTTCAGTTCGAACAGCCTGGATTTAAAGATATTTCACAAAAAGGTAGCAAACAACAAGCACCACAGCACAAGGATCAGTATGTTATGCAATGTTTAGTAAAATGTGATTCTATTGCTCAGAAATGTGTTGTTAGATAAAAAAAAAATCGATGGCTAAGACATGTGTCATGCATCATCATATATGTTTGGTATAGATTCCAATAATGAATGCAAGATAGCATAAATGCAATGCATCAGTACATTATGACACCAGTACGATAGCAGTACATTGTATAGATGGCAAGCAAAAAACTCACAAAACACACACACACTCCTACCTCCCACTGTGTTCTGACTGACTGAGCAAAGAACTCCATGTCTCGGAGCTGAGATGGAGTGCAGAAGGCTTCCATTCCTTCAGCAGCCCTCAGGAAATCTACCAGCAGCTCAGGGTCCAGGACCTTTAGCGTTTCCTGGAAAACAAATGTAAACTGATTCAGGTTAATAGGCTAACAACATGGAAACCACTTATTGCATTTTGCAAAAACATTATTGTTTATGCTTGTTTAAACATTTGTAAAACATACGTCTTTGACCAAAGTCTGCTCCTCAGTTATCCTCTTGTCCTTGAATATGTTAATTGCTTCTAGAATATGTTCTTGAAGGCAATGCTTGGCCTCTTCAAACCTGTTCCTAGCCAGGGCCTGTGCTTTAGCATAAGCTTCTGTGTAGGCCTGAGGAGGAGCCTGGGCTAGGGCTGGAGGTTTGATTCGTGGAGTTGACTGTTGCTGGATCGGCTCTTGCACTGAAACCTGGACTTGAGGCTCTGTCTTTTGTGAAACCTGGACTTGAGGCTGTTGTTTTTGTGACACCTGGAGTTGAGGCTGTGGCTTTTGTGAAAGCAGGACTTGAGGCTCTGGCTTTTGTGACACCTGGAGTTGAGGCTGTGGCTTTTGTGGCACCTGGAGTTGAGGCTGTGGCTTTTGTGGCACCTGGAGTTGAGGCTCTGGCTTTTGTGGCACCTGGAGTTGAGGCTGTGGCTTTTGTGGCACCTGGATTTGAGGCTCTGTCTTTTGTGACACTAGGACTTGAGGCTCTGTCTTTTGTGACACTAGGACTTGAGGCTCTGTCTTTTGGGAAACCTGGACTTGAGGCTCTGTCTTTTGGGAAACCTGGACTTGAGGCTGTGGCCTTTGGGAAACCTGGACTTGAGGCTGTGGCCTTTGGGAAACCTGGACTTGAGGCTCTGTCTTTTGTGAAACCTGGACTCGAGGCTGTTGCTTTTGTGAAACGTGGTCTTGAGGCTCTGGCTTTTGTGAAACCTGGACATGAGGCTGTTGCTTTTGTGAAATCTGGACTTGAGGCTGTGCCTGAGGAGTTTGACTTTGATGTGGAATTTGAACTTGGCATGGATTCCCAGCTTTGTTTTGCGCTAGCAGTTGCTGTCGAACTTGGGTCTGCTGTGGGGGCGGACCTTGGGCTCTAACTGGGACTTGAAATGCTGGTTGCATCCATGGTTGATGAGCTACTGGCTGAGAGACTTTTGGCACCATGTTCTGAGAATGAAGCTTTTGTGGTAACTGTGGTTCTGCTTGTATTGGCCCCCAGTGCTGCGGAGGACTTTGTGGTCTTAGCTGTGCCTGATGCTGAGCATGAGAAAATTGAGATACCTGGTCTTGCATATGAACCCTCTGGTAACTATGGCTGATCACCTCAGGTCTGATAGGTCTCCAGTGTTGTGGAGGAGCTGTTGGTGGGACTGGGCTTTGAGGTCTCATTTGAGCATAAGGTGGTGCCATTTGTTCAGTTCTCACAGGGCCCCATTGCTGAGCTTGTATCTGAGCACCTTGGTAAATCTGACCCTGTGGATGAGGCTGGAATTTTACTTGGTCTGAACCATGCATGCTGGGGTAAGTCTGGGGCACAAAAGCTTCTCCTAACGATGCCCATTGCTGAGACTGTGCTTGCATCTGCATGACACCTTGAGAGTGTGGGTGGTTCTGCGGGTACATCTGGGCTTGCATTTGGCTATGAGCCTCATAATAACTCTGAGCAAAGACTTCAGGCACAACAGGATTCCACTGAGGCTGTTGGGCTTGGGGTTGCAGCTGTGGTTGCACTATGTTTTGTGGCCTAACCTGAACTTGAGTGTGAGTCACACTCATGCCCATGATTTGGGACTGAGGTGGCACATGGGATGGTGGCTGAGTAGGAGGCATGGTGATGATTCGTGGTTGGATAGGAGCTGTTCTTCTGGGCTGTGACTGAGTATGCGGTTCAGAAGGCTGTGGTTGACTTTGGGTCATTGTCTGAGACTGGATGTGTACTAGTGGATGCCTTTCAGTTTGGGTCAAGCTTTGTCGTGCTTCATTTGTTTCTTTTAGGTGATGCTGAATTTGAGACATAACTGGGGGTTGAGCCTGAGCTGTGGGTTGTGGTTGCTTTTGAGGCATGATTTGTGGATGAACTGGTGACATGGCTTGTGGTTGTACAACATGTTGTGTCTCTGGTTTCTTTTCTGTTAGTGGCTGAATGAATGCAGGAACCTGTGGTAGTGGCTGCTGTGGGGTAGTCACTTCTGCTGGATCTGGCATCCCTGTTTGAGTTTGCTTTAGTGGCTTTGTTGATGTCATAGGTTGAGGTTGTGCTTTTGGTACAATTTGGGCAAAAGCCTGCTGTTGAACTTGGCCCATTTTGGTATGGGTCACACTTTGCTGTTGCAGGACCTGACTCACTTTGTTTTGTGTTACAGATTGTTGTTGCTGGCCCTGAATTATTTTGGTTTGTGTCACAGACTGCTGTTGTTGGATCAGACCCAGATCATCTTGTCTCATAGGTTGTTGCTGGATTTGACTAACTTGATCCTTTTTCACAGGTTGCTGTTGTTTACTTTCACCTGTTTTGGACTGTGCCACAAGCTGTTGTTGTTCAACTTCACTTTGTTTGCCTTGTGAATGGGTAATTATCTTGTCTTGACCTTTTTTTGGGTCGGGGGAAGGTGCAGCCATGGCAGTGATGATGGGCTTGGACTGTATGTCTGAACTAGCTTTATTTTTGTCCTTTGGTTCGGTCTGTGTCTCTGCAGTAGCCTCTGCTTGGGCCTTCGGTTGTAACCAAGGCCTATTCTCTGTACTTGCCTGGGACTTCCTTACTCTAACTGGCTTCTGGGATAGAGGTTGCTGTTGATTAGTGCCCTGTTGCTGTATTTGCACCTGCTGCTGTTGACCTCGAGTCTGTTGCCGAGGGTCTAATTTCACAAGAGTCACTGGCTGTTGTGGCTGTGTTTGCCCTTGCTGGCTAGTAGGTGTTTGTTGCTGGCTTGCAATCTGACTTTGCTGTGTATTTTGATTTGAATTCAAATGTTGTGCTTGAGTATTAATAGGTGTTTTAGTATCTGCTTGTTCTTGCTTTCCAGGTTCTTCAAGTGTTTCAACTTTTATCTGACCTTGGGCCACTGCCTGTGCTTTGACTTTAGCAGGAACCTCTGTCTGTTCATGGCTCTGAGTTTTAACCTGATGTCGGAGGTCTGCCACTGCTTCATTCCGTAATTGTGTTTTTGTTTCCACTGGGGTTTGAAAGTCTGTTTGTGAAGGAGGACTGTTCTGCTCCTCTTGGTACTCTTGCACAACAATCATAGGCACAGGCTGAACTTCACTATGAATTTTAGCAACGGCAGCTTGGGCACTAAGTTGGGATGGTTGCACAACCTTTTGGTTGACTGAAGGCTGGGAGTCTGCTTCCTGTGCCGCTTCAGATTTCAGAAAAGGCTGAGATTCGCTGCTCATTTGGGTCTTGTGGGCTTCAGTTTCATACACTCTCTCCTGCACAAAAATCTTCTGTGGAGGCTGCCGGCCTGTAGGGCTTCTGTCCTTAAGAGCTCCCAAGGAACTCAGCATCCCTACAGCTTCCTGTTGAAAAACATACAAAGGTATAACAATTGTTTTTATACCTATACATTTGAAGAAGCCACATAAGTTACATTTTAGGAGTGGCTCAACACTGTATTAAAATTAGTATGGTTGATTCGTTTAACTATATTAAAATTAATAGGTTCCAATTAAGCTTCTCTTTGTTATTTGCCTATGCTTGACCAACACGTTTATCAAGATTTAGAAAAAAGACCTGTGACTGTGCAACAGCAGCACGGACTCTGTCCTGCATGGTGGAGGCAATGAGGTACTGCAGAGGTGAGCTCTTCTGGCCTGACATCACCATCACCTGCAGATCCTGTTCCTCCATCACCACCTGGCCCTCCAGCTGCAGGCCTCGAGAAATCAGCAACTGTGGAATAGGAAGAGAAAAAAAAAAAAAAATCCCTCAAGGCCAGACGTACTAAGACAGGTTTCAGGCACAAACATTATGTATTCTGCCAAAGATTTGAAAATATGTGGTGGCACTTCGCATGTCTTGGAGGAAGCATGCGGCAACTTTCATTCTCCCAGCTTGATAGAACATCAAGACCTAGCTTGTTCATGAAAAATGACTAAACTGGGGAAGAGATACAGTAACTGGGGAGCATATCTTGTATAAATTACGTGGCTGGGGACAAAAACAAATGGAAAACATCCGTCATGCCTTCTCATGCATGCACATCCAGGCCCAAGTAAAAAGCAACACCAAAGCGTGAGGCAAACACTAATTTCCAGCACAGGAACAGAGATAAAATTACCCGAGTCTTTGCATCCTGCCCTCTTTGATGTTTGTGTGTTTTTTCCTTTAGCAGCTGATAAAACTCTCTGGCTTCAGCCTCCCAGAGCAGAAGTTCTGCTAGACGCCCATCCAGGCCACACACACTCTGCTGCAACTCTTCACACACTTGCATGGCCTCACAGAGAGTCTGCAGAACCTGAATACATGCATTTAAACAGAAATGTGTTCAGAAAAAGATAATTTCTTAAAATCACCACAATCTGAGTATGAGATATTACGTGAGACGAAGGTTGTCTGTGATTAAATTCTAGTGAAATTCTAGTAATCTAGAGATTAAATTACCTCTGGAGTGGCCAGTTTGAGTTTGTTCAGGGTTTCAGCCGAGCACTCAGGTGAGGGAGAGAGGGAATCCAGGTCAACATCCTTTATTTTCCTCATCATGAACTTAAAGAGCAAAAATGTTTGTCATATTTTTCACCAACGTATGTCCCTCACTGTACTTCAAGCCACAAATCTTTATTGTACTCAACAATTAAGAGCAATGAATCAGAAAATGACAAAAAGTGTCAAATAGAAAAAGAAAAGTAAAAACAAAACTGGAAAACAAAAAAGTACCTGCAATCTCTTCCTGTAAGTGCGGAGTGAACCTGATAACACCTCCACTGGCTCTTTCAGAAGCTGGTTGGCCTCTCTGACCAAACCCTGCAGAGTCTGAGGAACAACACTGGACTCCTCAACGAGATCCTAAGATAGAATTCAGGTTCTCAAATGAAGCAATACGCAATGAGAATGTTTGTAGGCACAAATTGGGATAATCTCACTGTAACACACAATCTTATTTTTAAATACTTTTAAAATACTTTTTAAATACTACATTTATGGAATTACAGTAAACCAAGAGCACCCGTTTATAGTGAAAAAACGCAAATTTGTAATGTGGTAAAAAAAAAAACCATAAAATTTTTTAATAGTGTAAATCCTAAATATCATTCATTTTATATGAGGATTTCATTTTAAACTCGGCTTAATACATTACCCATAAAGAAAATGTAAAGGTAAACCTGCATTTGTACTGTATAGTGTACACTGACCTGCTGTCTCCAGCAGTGCTAGAATTTAAATACTGATGTCACCCCTGCATAGACTGTACTTCATGCACGTCAAAATCAGTTGAAATGTGAGGTAATGTGTGTATCGCACAGCAGTGTCTATTAAACAAATCTATTGAATGTGTTCTATAATTACACTAAAATACTTCTCTTGCATTCTGTTCATTAGTTAAAGTAACACGTGACTCACAAACTGTGATCTCCTGGCAAAGTCAGCCCACAGCAGGTTGATCTTGCACAGCTCGTCAGAAATGGAGCGGCTAGTTTGTGCGGCTGTGATCTCAATCAAGTAGTTTCCTACTTCGTTTAAATAAGCCTGTCGAGAGCTCCACTCTGACATCATCTCTGAGGTTACCTAATGAGACAGAGAACGCATAATGACACCTAGAAACCAATAACGAAAAGCTCAAAAGCTAAAAAATATTTGACCTTTCTTTATAGGTACACATAAAAAAACTCATAATATATAAATGTGGTCCCATGTCCTGACTTTCTACAAAAACAAAATACAAATGAGTGTGTATATGTCTGTGTCTGTGTATGCGTATCCATGTCTGTGTGAGTGTGTGTGTGTGTGTGTGTGTGTGTGTGTGTGTGTGTGTGTGTGTGTGTGTGTGCGTGCGTGTGTGTGTGTGTGTG
>JBBJLR010000153.1:19509587-19529286 GCA_037577145.1 Brachypetersius gabonensis
GTGTGTGTGTGTGTGTGTGTGTGTGTGTGTGTGTGTGTGTGTGTGTGACTGAGTGACTGAGTGACTGAGTGACTGTGAGTGTGTGTATGTGCTTGACTCCTGTTGCTGTCTATCTTTGGCCGTAGCTGTCTTTCAGTGGGATATATTTACTTCCACCCCCACCCCCTATTCCAGCATGCAGGAATGCCCTTTACTCAGAGAGTGAACAAACCTTTATGTTTGCTGCTTCAGTGACTGTTGTACGACTCAATGCATGACTCAACAGACGCATTTTAAGTTAATTAACTCAATTAACTTACCTAAAAAACCCAAAACAGTTCTAAAGCAACGCTATGTCATATGGCTGTATAAAGGAATGAACATAGCTCATAAAAATGCAATACACAATACTGAGATACTGGCATTGACTACACAACAAAGGAATTAATGGGATCACTGACAAAAAAACAAAAAAAACTGACCAGAAAAAACAAGAAAGACTGACCACAAGCATTTGAGTTTGGATGTAGTGATGATTAGCTAGAACTTTGATCTCACCTTTGACAGCTGGGCGTTCACCCAGTTGGTGAAGGTTCTCTTCTGAATCTGTTCCTGCTCCACTGTGGGAAGAAAAAAGACAATAAAGAAAATCAAAAAAAAGAAACAGGACTGAAAGTAAAGTGGAAAAAAACACGGTCTCATTTAGGATGAACTAATGGTGATGCACTCAATGGAAGTATCTATTTAAAACTGTACAGTAATAAATGTGAAGGTGTCCATATGGCAAAGTCATCTTGCATATACAGAATATGAAGAGGTATGATGAACAATCTTTAAATACAATTCCAAAGCACTTTTAAACAAGCAAATAAATTAATACATTAAATTGGTTATTTTTGAAAAGGCATTAAAAACTTAATTGAATGGACAAGACCATTAGACTGTTAACCTGTTTTATTTTTTTACATGTTTTAAAAATGCCAGCTGCTGTTTATCCTGAATCAAATTGTTTTCCCTGTGAAGCTGCTTTGTTGGAGGTATGAGGTTTTGTTCCCATAGCAACGACGTGGACAATCATCATACAATTTGCAAAATAATCATTATGAAATTAGGTTTATTAGATTTTTTTGTTCAGTTAATTTAGGTCTAATTAAGTCACTGTGTAGCTGTCTGAAAACACATGCAATGCATCTTTCACCTGTTCTGCATGAGGAATGTGAATTAATAGGAATGTGAAGACTTAACATTTTATTCATTAGTATATAAACATATTTACTCATTCATTCACTGAAACACAAATTACAAACGCATTCATTTTTACCATCATAGAGTTCTGCAAAATCATTCAGGTCCTGGACTGTGTGTAGTGTCTCCATCACACTTTCCAAGATGAATGTCCTCTACAAGCTCAGCCTCAAATCGCCTGCCTGTTTCCAGCTTTGTCAGGTCCTACAGATCTTGGTCTCCTCAGGAACCACTGTTGTAGTCCAAGTCCAACAAGTCCAACCTATATCTCAACTGCTATAACAGTCCTCTTCTAACAAAACCCAGGACCCTTAGCTAAGGAAGGTGCAAAGTCATAAGACCCAAATCTTCATGTAGATCTTCCACTAGACGCCTAGATCTACTGCCACTGCCAAACTGAGAGATCTCTAAAGGCCCCCTCTCACTCTCTGCTGCTATACATGACCACCCTAACTATGAATAAGACGTTATCAGGGGGAAGTCACTCATGACGTAGAAGTGTGAGTAGTTTAGAAGCAGACCCTCTTCAGTTACCCTTCCTAAACCACATTCTGGCACTGGAAGAACATTAAGATTTCAGTTATTTGGCTCTGGAATCACCAAAGAAGTTCAGTGACCCATTGCTGGAAGTCTGTGTAACTGGCTACAATAGGAACAACTTCGGCGGGGCAACCACAACTAAGGACACTGGTTAAAAGTGTGTTATCTTGTAATGGCTGAGGTTTGGATTCCATTGTTTATTTGACAAAAATGGGAATGAATATTAAACCTTACCAGCTGACCCAATTCTCTAGGCATGATGAGCACAGGTACTTGTGGACCACTGAACTTTGATGATGATGTTTATTTTGTTTTACTTTTAACAACACCCAGTGACTGTACTTGGTGTTAATGATACATGTTCCCTCAGCTTTGTATGATACATAAGACTAGCAAAGGAAATATTCAAATACTAAGTAATGATAAGTAATTGGCATCAAAATGCAATCATTTTCTGCTCCTAAAGTCTATATTTATATTGACTCATAGCTCCAAATAGTCACTTGAGTTTATGCAGTAATGGAACAGCCCTTAAGATGGCCTCTGGGATTCCCCTAAGGAGAAACAGTCAGAGAGGGCTGATGGGGGGCTTGTTAAAAACAGTACTGAAACGAAGGGTGAGTAGATGAGGGTCTGCTCATAAAATCCATTATCAACATGAATCGCATTTTCACTAATATGTTGCAGTTTTGTTAATATTGTGAAATACAAATAAAATCATTCATTCATTTGTTTTCTGCAGCCGCTTAATCCTTACTGGGGTTGTGTGTACCCGGAGCCTATTCTAGGGTCTACAGGCTGGGGTCCAACTTGGGTGGGATGCCAGCCCACCACAGGGCACACACACACACACACACACACACCATTCACTCATGCCAACAGTCAATTTAGAATCCTTAATTCACCTGACGCACATGACTTTGGACTGTGGGAGACCCTGGAGGAAACCCACGCCACCACAAGAAGAACATGCAAACTCCACACACACAAGGCCAGGACCCAGATTCAACACACCAATCCTGGAGGTGTGAGGCAACTCTGCTACCCACTGCATAAACCTGGGGTCCAAGTTCTTACACTGAAATGTACAACTAGTGTCCTAGGATGCTGACAATATAGGATGTGCCATATAAGATCACTGAATATATTAGGGTCCTTAGAGTATAAGACACTGTAGCACCATTGGAATATAGGACCCGTGAAATATAGGGTCTGGGGATTTAAAATAGCAGAATGTCACGTCTGGGTTTCGGGGAGTGAAGCGAGGTACAAGTGGCATGTTCCATAGATGGATTTTAATAAAGAAAACAAATAGACTCCACACAGAAAGCAAATAGGCACGAGGACCTTTAAACACAAAACAAAACTGCATTTAAGAAACACGAGGAGCAGAGGTGGTGAGGGTCATTGTGAGGGTTGACCAGCAACTAAAATACAAAACTCCAACTTAAATACTCAAACACACCAGAACCAATAAGAAAGCACAACCACTTAACATAATTACAAAACTCAGGACAGCTGACAATGTGAACAGACACAAACCTACACCATTTCAAAATAAGAGTCCCAATAACCATGTGCTTAACCAAAAACAAAGGCGGCCTCTACCGGCCGCTGGCCGAGAACCTGACATTGAAAAAAATTCCAATATTATACCTAAATGGAATCACAGGCCCTACATAACATAAGGTCTTTAAACGTAATGATGTTTCCTTAAAAAAAATAAATGGGCAGATAAAGTGGCCAAGAACAACAATTAGGTTCTAGGAATGGAGATGTAACACCTCAGCAGCACTCTGCTGCAGTGGACTAGCAAAAGAGATGGTTTACAACATTTATGACTCAATGGTCAGAAACACCAAGGCTTTTGAATGTTTTGGTCGAGGCTATGTGATGGTCAAAATGAAAACACAGACCAAAAAAGAACAAAAGCAACAGGACAATGCTGTGTCTTTAGGGCTTACAACATTGTCTGGCCCAAAATGGAAAAATGAATTGCATGTTCATATGAATTACATGAAGTATGAGCTCACTTGACCTCTAGTCCAGACCCTCTGATACAGTCGGTGATGAACAAATTTCTCACCTTGTGTTAAGCGCCTTTGGTTTGGAAATCCTCTAGTCTGCCGGTCAATGCCCAGCATGCAGCGCCGCATCTTTTTGGTCTCTTTAGGAAGATATTTTATTCAATAAAGCAAACCAGAAAGGGTGTACACCACCAAAATTCTAAAGTTTGGAGACATTTATAAATTTTTTGAGATTTGAACACTAATGTTGCATTAGTGTTATATAATGCATGTGATGTAAGGCGTGTCATGTAATCAGTCAGTTTAAGGCACAAACTAGCATAATAATCAAGAAGCATGAATATTTCTACACTGTATTGTTCAGCAGCCAGTTGTTACTCTGACTAATAAATCAAAAATCAATGTTTCCATAGTGGTGAGAACAGAATTTAAAATGCACACTGTCAGAATTGCGGAACATCCAACAATAAGGACAACATGGAGCTTCTTTTATATAGAGATAGAAAACATGGTAGAACACAAAAGGCTCCAATTCCACATGCTGATTCATTTAACTATGACCAACATGCACACAGTGACTTGGGAAAGTTGCACACAGACTCATGACTAGCATAACTGATTTAGACTAGATCAATATATTAAGAATAGCTAGCTTGTCTATTAAAACCATGGCCAGTATATAACAATTGTACCACTTTACAAGTACTTGTATGAAATCTGCTGACTCACCCATTTGTCTGTGATAACTCGGTTCCCACCACAAGATCCAGCTTAAAATGCATAATGCACATTTTATTTAAAAAATATTTTGGCAACCTGCATCATCTTGTAAATCCATTCAGCCTAACACAATTGCAATTCCAAAAGCACAGGTACATCTGAATGCAATGGCTCAGCAAAAACTAAGATTATCATTACCATTAGAACAAGTTGAGGTAATGTTTCAGGTGAGTGCATAGAAAAAAACCCCGCCTTTTACCTATTCCAGGTTATATACACACGCAACTAGCAAGTCCACACAGGCGTTAGATTAATACTGGAGATAGATCTACCTAGCCCTCAGGGTTCTGTTCAAAACATTCAGTCTGTGGGCTGGATTTAACATTAACATGCCACTCAGGAAAAAGAAGTAGATGAATAATTAAAATTACTTACTAAATAATTCATAGTAAATACTGAACAATAAAATTAATAAATCATAGCAGTTACTAAATATTGCATAACAGCTACTACATAATTCATAGAAGTTACTGAAAAAAAATCATGGTAGGTACTAAATAATTCAGAGGACTAACTGAATAACCCAAGGATGATATTGAATCATTCATAGTCAAAATTACAGAATCCATAATTATTCTTGAAAAATTTATAGTAGTTACTGAATAAATTATAGGTGATAATGAATAACACAGTAGTGTTTGACACCATTTTGGAGCCATTGTTGTTTATACACGAATGTATAATCTGCATAAAAAGACATCGCTAATAGAACGGGGTGCTCTGGAGCACCAACACATGAACCCCATGCTCAGTGCCAAGCACCAACTATAAAGCCCCGCTGGGCTGTGGAGCAGTGGAACTGTGTTCTCTGAAGTGATGAAGCTCCATACTTTGCGAAGAGATAAAGTGGTGTTTGTGATCCAGAACTATGCATTGCCAGTGTCTGACCTGAATGCAATCAAATCTTCACAGTAGTGTAATCAAGTGTAAGGTTTCCCCAGAAGCTGTTACTGCAGCAAATGTGGGATTATTGCCCCTACTAATCAAAAGGTTTTCATCAACTTGAAATAATAAAGTATCTCATTTACTAAAAAACAGAAATGTGGTGAACTGAAAATTGCACTTTCCACACCATTATTCACTGAAGCACAACTACAATGAACTAAATCAGTATCTACTATGTATTATTCAGTGTCTATCAAAAATTATTCAGTAATTATTATGAATTATTATCAATTCAACAGTAATCATTATTAATTTTTCAGTAATGGCTATTAAATATCTAATAATTATACAGTTACTGTTACACCGATGCAAAATGAGTGAAAACAAAGCAGCAGGTAAAGTTAACAAACCTGTTTAAGTATGACTGATGCTCCTAAATTGCCTACAGGTTGCCTACATTCTGAGTGAAACCAGACAAAACTGTTTAAGACCTGAAATACAACATGTTTTTCATGAGCATGTCATCTATATATATAACGCACCCGCATTTGGTGAAAAAACACGTTGTTGTGATGTGGAAAAAATGTAAACCATAAATATGCCCCCAAAACACTTTAATTTCATTTAAACTCAAAGAAAGCCTTAAAGAAGCCTTAAAGAAAATGCAAAGGTGAACCGTATCCGTACTGTACCATTTACAATGAACTCTTGCGCTGCTAGAATGTAAAATATGGATATTACCCCTGTATAGACTGTCCTGTAATTCATGCATATGCGTTTCCTTTGGTATGCACTGTTGTTTTCTTTGGTGTAAGCAGGATCAATACAGTACTAAATGAATGTAATTTACAGTAATTAAAGAAGAACAAAATGAAAAACACGAGAACACTCAAGAGGCTCCACGCAGAAAATTCTGGACTGAAGCATCACAGGGCAGCAGCCAATCAGCAGCAAGAAGAAATAAATAATGTTCTTGGATTGGCTGCTTTCAAACCTTCAGTCTCTGAGTACAGCTGAACGTGACGTCCGGGCGTCGTGCTCCACGCCCCTTTGTCCTCATTGAGATCCGAGTTCTGTCTGTCATGCTGTGAGGAATATCCTCAGCTGAGTGAGATGCAGTTAAAACGATCTTTTTCTCACTTGACAGCCACAAAAAGAAATACAGAAACAGGCTGAACCCGGAAACTCACGCCGAGTGGCTCTGCCAGCATGACTTCCTCATTTGGACCAGTTAGTGGCGAGTAAGCAAACACAACCATCATATCAGAACGTTGATTTTAAAATGTTGCCAAATAATCCCTGTGGGTGATTAAACCTGTAATTCAATTTTTCAGTTTGCACATTCGGTAGGGGGTTCTCGGGGGTGTTGTAATGGTTCCCCCATTTAATCATGGTAAGGTGAAAAATTTAGAAATTGGGTGCATACCAGTTCATTAATGTAGGATGAAGGTACTCATTAGAGTACTAGAGCAAAATAATTATGTATGTAAACCCCATTAATTCAAAACTAGTGTATCACACACCTTTCTTCTACTGCTATATGAACAAAAGTGGAATAGACTTTAAACAAACACTTTAAACAAATATGGGGCTTTTTAACAGCAGTGTTCCACAGCTGCAGTTTAAATATTTCTGTAAATCTCAACTTAAACATTAAAAATCAAAGCTATTTGCTACTGAGCGATGTGAATTTGCATGCACATTTTATTTAGCTTGTTATTGAAAAACCAGTTACACTCAGAGTCCAGAGGCAGAACAATCATAGCTGCTGCAAAGAGGGACCAACTCCATATGAAAGTCTGTGTATCTGAATGCAGTGTTATTAAAGTCACATTTGGTGTAATGGTCAGGCATCTTCTATTACTTATACAAAAGTAATGGGAGCGCTGTACCTGTCGGCTGGTTTTCGTGGGGTCAGGTGTCACATGTTGTCCGTATTAAATAGCTCAACTCAACATAAAAGGATTTTTAAAAACCTGCATTAACGTGCAATAAAATTATTGTAGGCGTAAAAAGACTGGGTTCTCTCCAGCA
The DNA here is from genome assembly GCA_037577145.1 of Brachypetersius gabonensis. Taxonomy (NCBI): domain Eukaryota; kingdom Metazoa; phylum Chordata; class Actinopteri; order Characiformes; family Alestidae; genus Brachypetersius; species Brachypetersius gabonensis. Next base: position 19,517,078 of record JBBJLR010000153.1, read on the forward strand.
CTAACTGGTGGGCACATTCAGGCAAGGTGAGACATGACTGCTGCTAACATCACACAGCTGAACTGTGCGAAATGAATCTAGAGGCAAGAGACTCCCAAACAAATCAACAGCTTTTACAGTGTGTTATATGATCACAAATGCCTCACAACTGACTCATCATGCTAGCAAGCAGGGATGATAATGTTTTCATCAAGAGCACATAGTAGCAGGAACATGAGCAAAGGGACAAATAATTCCTTCAGTATTGTACTGCTGGCCTATGCTTGGTTTAGTCTTTCATAACCCCTAAGTAACAGAATCATCTACAGTCAAAGACAGCTACTATATAGTTGTACCATTTGCAGGGTTCCTGCACATTTTCTGTTTCAAAATTCCATAACTTTTTCATACTTCTCATTAGATTTACCAAAGCAAATCTATAGAGGTGTATGGAACAGTATGAGCATCTAAGTAAACAGCATGAGGTATATAATATGTTTCATTTAATCTGAAAACTAACATGTATATTACATTCTGACTACTGTGTTGCCAAATAACTTTCAGAGGGCTGGGTTTGGTACTGTAGCACATGTACTGGAGCACATACAAATCAGTTAATACCAAAGCCAGCAATGTTAAATGCACAGCAATTTATTCAGTCTGCTAAAACGGTGTAATATTATTTCCCTGTAAATTTAAATAACTGTACACCTTTAACCTCCACAGTAACAGAAGGAATGTTTATGTTGACTTTATTAGTGAACTAGAAAAAAGAACTAAAGTTTACTAACTTTCTTTCACCAGCTGCTAGATGCAGTAAAACATAAAACTTACTTGTAAAAACTTTTAATGAACAATTATAAACAAAGTCAAATAATGACACAAACAATTTGAAAGTATGATTGCGCAATCCCCAGGCAGTTGCCATGGTATCTCTTGTGGTTGCTAGGCTGTTGCTAAATGGTTGCCATGGTTTTCCAGGTGTTTGGTAGGGTGTTGCTAGATGGTTACAATGGGATTACAGGTGGTTGCTAGAATACTGCTGACTGGTTGTTACAGTGTTTCTGATGGCTGCTATGGTTTCATGGTGGTTGTATAGGTGTTGCTAAGTGTTTACTTTGGTATCTCTGGTGGTTGCTAAGGAGCTGCTATATTATCTCAGATTGTTGCTTTCTTCTTTCTGTGATAGTGCAGGTGGTTATTAGAGTATTTCTAGCTCATTGCTTTGGCATCTCTGGCGGTTTCTAGGGTGTTGCTATAAGGTTGCTATGGTATCAAAAGTGGTGGCTAAGGTGTTACCAGATAAGTCTCATGACAGTGATTAATAATCCAAAGTTGGCTCAACTGTTTAACAAATATCTATAAACTCCCAAAGACTTGTTTTACCCCAGAAACCACTCGTTGTTTAAAAATATTCGGTGTAAACCACTGTGGGACTGTGAAGAGGACAGAGCACATGTGCGCGCACACACACTCACACACACACTGGCCTGCACTCTCACACATTTTGGTCACCCTGGCTGCAACGCACCCAGCATTTGGTGCTAAACACACCAAACACAGTCATCAGGGTTCTTGCAAGTTCCGTTTGGCAACTGTTATTATAAGTGTCTGGTACAAACTAAAACTTTACAGAGTCACCCAGTTTCACCACTTATCTGATTATGTACTGCTAAAAAAAGTAATAGAGTTATGTGAAATATTTCCTTTCCTTCTTCATATTCACTAATGGAACATACACTATACTGCCAAAAGTATTCACTCACCCGTCTAAATAATTCAAACCAGGTGTTCCCATCACTTCCATGGCCACAGGTGTATAACTTTAAGCACCTAGGCATGCAGATGCTTCTACAAACATTTGTGGAAGAATGGGTCGTTCCCAGGAGCTCAGTGAATTCCAGCGTGGTACTGTGGTAGGATGCCACCTGTGCAACTAGTCGTGAAATTTCCTCGCTACTAAATATTCCACAGTCAACTGTCAGTGGTATTACAACAAAGTGGAAGCAATTGGGAATGTCAAAACTCAGCCACGAAGTGGTGCCACGTAAACTGATGGAGCTTGGTCAGCAGGTGCTGAGATGCATAGCGCACCGAGGTCGCCGACTTTCTGCAGCATCAATCGCTACAGACCTCCAAACTTCATGTGACCTTCAGATTATTGGTACTGTGTGTCCACGGAAAAATGAGTGTTGTATACTCAAGGATTTGAGATTATATAACTCTATCCGTGTTACCAAGGCTAAGTTAAATTAAGGGTAGTGTAATAATTAAATTGGGTGTAGCATTGGGTGTAGAAATGAGTGTAGTGTAACCATGGAAACAGTGGTAGTGTATCCACAAAAATGTGTGTAGCATAACCATGGAAATGGGCAGAAATGCAGGAAGAGTGATTTTGAAATGAGCAAACTTAAATTTTGCTTTGAGGAACTTAAGAAGTGCTTTAGAAGCTGACCTTGAAGAAGGATGTGGACATTGTCGATGTCTAATGGAAGGGACCCCCCCTCCACCAGCGGGTCAGCTGACGTCCTCTCTAATGCCATGATGACCCCAAGGGGACAGAGCAGATGAGACCGCCACTAAAACATGGTGTTACTGTAAGGAGGACAAGAACAGAATATGGTAAGTGATGATATTCAGTGCTCTCAGGAACAAAAGAACTCAACAGCAACTCAGAATGTCCATAATTAAGGATTCGGGCTCTTGATTATATTAATAACTAGTGTTTTTTAGCCTCATAGCTGCAGTTCAAAACTAATGAAACAAAATTTGTACCATAAACATTTGTTTGCTCATCAGCTCCTCCAACCGAGAGCAGCTCGTTAGAAATGGAGCGCTGACTAAGGGCTAGAGGTTTCACTCACACAAACTGTGCATCAACAGACGTCTCGAAACAGAGCTACAAGGGAGGGATTTCTGATCAAGCGGGCAAGGTGTTTATCACCAAATGCTGTAATTGTTCTTCTGACAGAGAAAAGGTGACACAATGCAGAGCCTGAAGTAAACAGAGCAAGCTATTTCATCTGTCCTTCAGCAAATATAGGCCTCCCTCAGGGAACAGACTGTTAGCACCAAGCTTGTGAATGTAGAAACACTGTATGGAATGAAGACACTGCAGGAAAGTGATTTATATACAGTCAGGCAGTCATGGAAAACAGCACCCTCTGTCAGGAGTGTAACAGAAAGTGGAGAAGCAAAAAACAAGTAGCAGTAACTAGCAAAGTAAGTATTAGTCATAACATCACATATAACTGAATATAACACATACATCACTGTTCTTTTAGCATTTTCTTAGAGGCACAAATAGATTTTACTAATGTAATGTCATTTTAACCCATCAGCATATGTTTTTAAGTGTAGCAGAAGAAAATATGTTATTAATTTGGTCCAATCCAACTTTGAACCATTTCAATCTGTCTGTTTATCATGAAATGTACAGTATAAATTACTTAAACAAATACTTTAGTTTAGTTACAAGACTTCATAAGTGATGACATACTAAAATGACTAATATGCATATATTATTGGTTTTAATAGTAGTTCTTAATTGCTGCAGAAAATTGATAGTGGGAAATGTCTGAAGAACAAATGCTTTACTGAAAGCAAAATAAATGTTTTTAGTAAACTTAAGTCAGCTAGAAATTAGGGTCTGTACCCTTCCATACTCATATGTGAAATTGCAGGAAATCAGTGATTTTCAAAACTAACTGAAATGGAAAATGTTAAATCCAAAGTGTTGTCAGACCTAATCTGGAGTAATAAGTATTTATTTATAGCCCAGATTACAGGAGTATATTAATTATAGAGCACACGGGTGGGCAATACAGCAGAAATACAATCTTGTGATACGTGATGGACCATAGGAGCACATGCAGCAAAAGACTCATCGCCTGTAAATGCAGAACCGAACGGCACAGAAAATCTTCTATACCTGTGGCAATAAAACATTATAACTCCTCCTCGTTCTGTAGACCGGGCCACAAACTGGTATCAGTCTGTGAGTCATTTGGTACCGGGCCACACAGAAAGACAGAATAAAAAATATTGTATTGATTAAAAGATCTTTTATTTTGAAAAAATGCACTCAGTTGCGTGTTTCGGTACACAAGTAATGATGAATAAAAAACAAACATCTTTGGGGCTTCTTTGTATTTTTACGCACTTTGTTTTTAGTTGTAACTATACCAGTCCGTGAAAATATTGTTTTACCTGAAACTATAGATGATCTTTTTTGGATTCCAAACAGGGTTTGTGCAATACAACTCAACGCAACTGCTTAACTGAATGTCAGTCTCATCCCCTCATCACCTGCTGATCTTATTGCAGTCATTATATTTTTATGTCACAAACAGTCAGTTTTCATAAACCTTTTGCACCCCTGATTTGCTGGATTAGCACATTAAATCTTAAACGTTACAGTTTTTTTATTTTGTTATGCTATTTTATGTTATTATTTAGTTTTACTGTTATTTTGTGGTTGCTTTATTGTTATTGTATTTTTTAATCTTACTTTCCTTACCTTTATACTTCTTGTTGCACTGAGCATTCAAAAGCATTCATGACAAAAAAAATTCTTTGGGATAAATAAAGTAAAATTAAATCTTCTTAATATACATAATATGTCTCTTAATAAGTACCAGCTATCTGCACCATATACTCAGAAAAGAGCAGTGTGTCATAATTTATCACAATAATCTTAACATCATCAAGTCGCCCAGCCCTAACACAGCAGTGGCTGTGATAATAATGAGGTGTTAGTAAAGACCATATGATTAAATCTGATAATCAAATGATAATAAAACTTCACCTCATGGAAAAGTTCACACTAGATACACACCCAACTTTGAACTTATCCAGAAAAACCAGGGGGATAAAGAAAAAAGCAGAGCAATGAGCAGGTGAGGCCTACAAAGATGTGAACGGAAAAAAGACAGGGGAAAATATTTTTGCATGTGAATTGGAAGCCCAGCAATGGCCTTTTGAAAAAGAGCGCAGCCTCGAACGAGGTGACCACAGAAGCAGCTCTGGCATCTAACACATCCAGCACATATTAGAGTCACCACACAGTAACCTGGCAAAGCTACACACACACACACACACATGCACACACACATAAACTTGCATATGAACACAAACAAACAGATGCAGTCATCCACTAAAACTCATAGCAAGTATTTCAAAAATCCTAGAAACATTTATCCATCAGTTCGTCCACAAGCCAATGTTTGTAATATGAAGGGGTGATTCCTGTCCTTGTGGTGGGCTTTTGTGGTCTTCTATAGTGCTTCCATGGTCTTCTAGAAAACCATAACCTTAGCCTCAGCAACCAAAAAATAAGCTTTAACCTATTTAACTTTATTTAACTATATAGCTTTAAAAGCTGCTCTTTTGATCTTTACTCATTACTCTTTGTGCAGAGCAGCCAAAAACCCATTTGACCCTAACAAAGAGATAAAAGTCACTGTTACTGAAGCAGCAATGCCGTTAAACTCATTACCAGTCCTGTTAGAACCTGTCTATCCAAGTTCCATCTGATCTGCTCAAGCTAGCTTCTGCTGAGTATGGCTGCTAGGCCTAAAACATTATTTGGTGAATATCTTCACAGTCTAACCCTCTACCCCATTACCCCAAAAGTGGTTGATCAGCTAAGGCATATTTAGGGTTTGTTTCTTTATAGTTTTGGTGCTGGAGCTAAGACGCTAATGTTGCTAGCAAGTACTACAAACATACATAAAGCCAAAAAGCATTGTGCAAACTGCACAGTTAAATCATCACACAGATCTCGTCAAGTTCTCAAGTAATCTCAAAATTCCTGACTAGTATGCCACATCTATGACCATGGCAAATGTAGGGACAAAATTCAAGATTACCGCTAAGACTGTTTTCAGCTATGAAACATATTTTTTATCCATTTTTACAGTCTCATGCAGGGGAACAGGTGGTTGCTTGGTGCCCCTGTGACTGGAAGATCATGGGCTCGAATCCCAGAACTGCCAGGAGCACCACTGAGGTACCCTTGAGCAAGGTACCATCCCCCCACACTGCTCCTTGGGCTCTGTGTTCCTGGCTGGCCACTGAACCCCTTGGTGAATGGGTTAAATGCAGAGAAAGAATTTCACACTGTTCACACTGTGTGCTGTGCTCTGGTGTGTTCATATGTGAAGGGGCCACTTTACTTTACCTAGTTTCATGTTAGGCCTTCAAATACAGATCATAAATCTTTTTTGGTGTTTGACCACCGTGGTCTACTTTGACTGGTGTTATGCCAGGGCACACTGAAAGAGCCCAGCACAGTTTTATTGGACAAAGTATACATCTAGTAGAAGTGGTACACCTACTACCTGTGTCTGTGCATGAAACTCAAATGGGAAAGTCTCATTTAACAAACATGGCAGCAAATGATTGACTTTGGACTATGACAGAGCTGCAGGTTTTTTTTAGGAATTTTGGCAGACAAGAGAATACAGGAACAAATTAATACAAGGTAAAATCATGCTTGTGGATACTAAAGAACCAGTGAATAATGTTCCAAAAGCTGTGGATTCAGTATCGGTACAGGACACACTCTGTAAATCTGGCAGCTCACTGGAAGAAAGAGATAAAGACGAGAGTTGAGTGATGACGCGAGTATGTTCTGGTCCGGAACATTAAAAACAACGCGATCACAGTACATCCTGAGTACATCCTAACAAACTTCAACTCCTATACTGATACATACTGGAGAAGTGGCAGAGATTTTGGCCCTGTTACTTCGTACTCTTTTATTCACTTGAAATAAGAACACTTTTACTTGATTGCTACTAAAGGCTCCTTTACCCCTGTCTGCTGGGATGTGACTGCCCTCTGGAAATCTAACATTGCTGACACTAATCACACCTCAGTCTGATTCGGATGTCTGGGGGTATCATCAGTACTCTGAGATACTTCAATCTGAACATTAATGCATTCAGTGCAGAGTCAGAAACACCTGACACTTTGCTGGAGTCCAGAAAAAGGCACACACCCTCTGACACTCTGACATGTCCCCAGACCCAAAATAGCGCAGCAGTAGCGGCAGCAGGCACGTGACATGAAGTCAAATGACAAGCAAACAATACAGCAATCTGAAAATGATCAGTCACTCAGCAAAAACGTCATAATTGCTTCCAAACTGCTGTTTCTTTATTGCATTGACTGATTTCAATCAAACTCAGTTCCTAAAGTTTCCAGCTGGTGCAAAGCCTCAACTTTACTTGACTTTGACATTTACAGAACAGTTGGACATTTGCTCTGTTGGTAAATGTGGCTCATACAGATATTACACACATTACAACTAAAATTCAATTATATATACAACCACACAGTGTGTTTACATAATGTCATCTGGTGTCTTGTCATATATGCCATCTAATACCAAGATAAATTCCTTATACCTGAATTAACACTTGGACCAACCAGACCTGGCTCTGAAAAAAATCAGAGATTTTATTTCTAGCATTAAAAAGTTAGTCATAATTAAGCACAAAGCACACACAAACATCACTTTATGTTAGGCTTTATTATCTGACATAAATGACCTCATGTCAAAGTGAATGTAACTGAAATCTAAGGCAGTGCAGTCAGAAACTGGTCTACATTCTCAAAATTGCAGCATTTCTCTCACACAGTTGCACAAAGCCTCTGGTCATACTAGATGAGCTACTCACATGCTGAGAACAGTTGGGAACGTACAAGCTGCACAGTCTCCAGTTTCTCAATACGCACTGAATGTGGCATCAACGGGAAACACAGCAAGCATTAATTGGCACAGAGTGGATTTAAGCGAAGTTGGGGGGGTGTGTTTGGTGTGGGTGATGAACCCTCCCTCTGGGGCTCTAAATATAACCTCCACTCTGCCTACATTTGGCACGCTGCCTGCATGCTTGGCCAGGACAAGGGTCTACAAGTTTTTTCACAAGTAAGTTAAGAGTGAAGTCTAAGTTGTTAAGCAACTTGCTCAGACCAGCATATATCACTCAGTACGATAAGACAAACCTGTTCGTGACAAAGGCTTCTGAAAGCCCTCTATGCAGCACATTTTTGTGTTTTTCCTGCTCTAACACACCAACTTAATCTCAGGAAGAGCTTGTTAGAGTACTATCTGTAGTACTATAGTAACATCTGTAGTAGGCCTAAATGTACGCCTAAATCATCACACACCTGCTTCTCTAATATACTTGCATATGTGTTTCTGACATTGCATGACACACTGATATCAATGAGAACAAAAACAGATAAAAGTAAAAAAATGTGTAGAATATAAGAGTTTAGTTGTAGTGGCCACCACAAACCCTAAATTTTGTCTGTATTTTGCAATTTTGTCTGTATTTTGCAATTTATATTACTAAACAAGTTGACATGGTTTAACCCTAGCGTGTAATTATTTAGGCTGTATTTTGCTACATTAGCCTTGTAACCCCAGTGCCAGACTAAAAATTCCTTGATTTTTTTTACATCAGTGAAGTGAATCAAGTGTAATAGAGCAGGAAAATGTCAAAACACCCCTAGGAGTTTCAGTAATGACCACTAGAGGATGCTATCATATTGGGATTGTGCCCTAATTGTTGCTCAACTCAAACTCCAGAGTTCTAACATAATCCTCACTCCACTGTCAGCCAGATCTACAGCTGATCCTGTACTGTGTTGGAGCATTTGACTGATGCTCAAACACTAAGCTAAGTGCAGTGACAAAGCCTCAGAAAAAAAGAGGCTACATGTAGTTTAAAACTTTGGCTATAAAGGGTGAAGCAGCCAAATCAGCCTCCAGAATGAATGTCACCCAGCCAAATCATTTATGAAAATTTAATATCACTGTTTAATCAACTTCTTTCTGAGAGGCAAAATTAATTAAATGGAGAAAAGTCTGTATTAAGCCCCTAAGGCCCCAAGTTTATTAAATCCTGTGGCTTAGTATTCAGTAGTGACATGGAAAATAATGCAAACTGGCAGAAGTGTGTAAACTGTTTTGGTGTATCTTTGGTAGATTATTTCAAATGTTTAAAAAATAACTTTGATACTATATTACCAATGAGTTCTGTCTGTGAGTTACAGGTGCCACCGTGCAGCTGAATCCCCCCCATACTCCTTCCCCTTCTTTGTAATAACGTACTGGTAGTGGTAATAAATAAACGTTGAATAAAAGAAACAGCAGCCTGTTAGCCATAGCAATAGAGCCAATGTGTCATTTGCAAACCCAAACAGTGCATGGTCTCTGTTCATTTGATTTAATAAGTCTTCCAGATAATTCTGAGAGAACTTTGATGGACAGGCCCTATTTTAGCTGTGGATCTTTGTAAGCCTTCAAACCCCTCAGGCAAGTCAACAATGGTAATAACCTTGCATTCCTTGTACCAAATGACTTCATTCGTGCAATCAGACACACCCTGCCTGCCTGATAATAAAGACGGATGCATGGATGGATGGATTGTTGGATTTGAGGGATAAAGGTACATGTCTTACTTTTCCGTGTGGCTAAATTGGAACAAAAAGTGTGTGTTTCCTCCTCATTAAGCTAATGGAAAGGGCAGGGCTGGACCTGAAGTGCCGGTGAGACAGCAGATATGGGGGGGTGGGGGGCAGATGCCAACAATGCTGACTAATGCCGCCTGACAAAAACAGCACTAAGTAGGCAAAGACAGCCCTCAGTCTCTTTTTGGATCTGAATGGTGGGGCGTTTTTCCAATAAATAGCAGTGCTGTCAAGTTCCTGAACTTATCCAGTAAACCTAAGGCCTCTCCAGTAGCTCTTCTTTCAGCTACTCCAGCTGGAGAGACATTTTTTTACTTTGTCTAACATTAATAGGGACGACAAACCAGCTCTGATCTGACTGATCAAGGAAGTTCACTGCAGCTTTCTGCCTTGATTCAAATCATCAATGGCCTTCAGGAGGTTTCACACACCACGGTAAGGCTTCGGTCCATACGTTATCAATTTTAGATTGTCTTTTATTAATACACCAGATGCTTTCTTAGAAACCCCTCCCTGGTGTGCAGGTAGAGAGTGTACCTGGATGCACAGCTTTTGTTAACCATCCTCCAGCCTTTTAATGGTCACTCAGGCTCTGGCCATGGAGATGCTCTTGGCTTGATAATATTGGTTGGTGGACCACTCGTCACCTAAAAAAAATTATTTGCATATAAGGATATATAACCGGGGAGTAAACAGAAACTTTCACATTTGATTTCAATAGAACAAAGAAGATGTCTTCCATCCTATTGGCCCTTTAAAGTTTAAAGGCCCTACAAATATTCACAAAATGCAAAGGTTCTATTCACTGTTAAAATAAAGATTCTTGATATACAGGCCTAGGAAATCCTATGAATGGTATAGAACACTTGAAATAATAAAAAATCCTTCATATTCACAGACCTCATGTACAAAGCTGGTTCTTCAAAGAACAATTGGTAAAAAGATTCTTTAGAAGCAAATGTGGTTCTTCTATGGCATCACTGAATAGAAACTTGGCATTTGAGGATGTAAGTGCAAACAATGTAAAATACTGAATCACACTGAATGCTAAACAACTGTGGAAAAATGAATCAACCATAAACTTGCAGTTTAAGGTGTGTGTGTGTGTTTGTATATGTGTTTTACAGTTTCACACTGTGCTGTTTGGGATTATCTATATGGCTGTGTGTTGCTGGTGAAGTGTCTGCAGTGAATCTGAGGCGTTTTATCGGCTGTGCTGTGAGAGAGTTCACCTTCATGGCGCGAAAGCCAGGCTGTGGAGACCTGCAGGTCACCACGGATGCCTGCTGGGGGCGCTGTGAGACCTGGGAGGTAGGTCCTCTTCGCTACCTGGCACACACACACACACACACACACACACACACACACACACATAGATGGTTTATAAAGGTGAAAAGACTCCCTAGCACACATTTTTCTTACACTCATGACTCATATTATACATTATCTCGTGACATCACACCACTGTTTTTGTGTCCCTACGTGATCTAAGCTCCTGTTAATAAACTTGTAAACTTGTAATGTGTTTTCATTTTTTTTTCACTGTTATTTAAAGTGAAGCTTCCATAAAAGCAAATAGTGCTATCATGTTCAAAACAAAAGACAGTAATTACAAATCCACATTGTTCAGTGATTGAGAAAGTTTCAGAGTGGGTTAGAGAACTTCACACACTCTTTACAGTGGAGGGGAATGGAACCAGCGGTCACAAATACAGCATGAATGTAGCATTTTTTACACCCACTAGTGAACCTACATGTCTTCCGAGTGTTTATATAGAATGTTGATGATGGTAAAATAGTGGGAAAATCTGAACTAAATGCGTTTTCTTTAGGGACTAATTTGCCACACAAGTGTAGCCCTCCACCTTGAATAGATTTAGCTTTAGGCCAAAACCTCAAAACTCTGGTAAAGAAGTGTCATCACTACCATTTTATGTTTGTAACCATTTTATGTTATTTTCTGTAACCTTCTGTGTGAGGGAGCTTTTAGATGAAGATGTTAGGTTCCATTCACCACCACCAGAACAATTCTGACTTGGTAAAAAAACAAAACAATTCCCCTTTAAGCCATAATTTTCACTGCTGAAAACTTATATTCATAGCACATACAGCAATATATGAATTATATAATTATATGTGAGACATATGGTAGAAACTGAGCAATGAAGGCACAGGAACACATCCCCATTGTCAACTAATGTTTTTTAACCAATTTTCCAGCACTCATCTTAGTTCAGTTCAACAGTGTATCACGCAAAGTGTTTCTGATTAGCTGAATATGAAATGAAAGGCGAGGCAAAAAAAAACACACGCTACTTCTGCATCAGCATGGGAGTTTACCTAATGCTGGTTTTGAGTTATTGATTGCACTTGCGTTACTGTAACTCAAGTTTTAAAAGCTGTGGGCACACTGACCCAAATAATCTAAACCTGTTTGTAGCTTATTGACTTGTGTGCTACAAAAAGGTTAACATTCACTGTGGGAAAGTAATGCATCATCAAAAATAGATCTCTATGTTGCCACACCTTTCCTACAAGAAATGCAGCTCAAAGAGAAAGAATTAAATGGATTACATAGAAGAAAACAGTCTCTCTCTACCATTTTCTTAATAACACCTGGCCTAGAGGTTAAGGGCTGATTTAGAGATCAATGCCCAACCTAGAGCCTAGAGATCAACACCTAAGCAAAAAATTAAGGCCTAATTTAGAGATTAATGCCCAACCTAAAGATTAATGCCTGACCT
>JBBJLR010000153.1:19574103-19589331 GCA_037577145.1 Brachypetersius gabonensis
AATCTAATATACAAGTTTCACCTTTTGAATGGAATTAACTTTGTCATGATATTCTAATTTTATGACCAGCACCTGTATACAGGAACCATGATTAACCGTTACTGTGGAGGCATGAAGTTGTAGCAGCCCCAGTCATTGTGGCTATTATATTTGTTATAGTCTTGCTTGAGTTTGTAAATTTCTCAGCATTGTTTAGTTATGCAATGAATCCCTAACTCAACTACAGTAAACCCCTGAAATTCGCAGGGGTTACTTTCCAAGAACAACCACAAATTGTGAAAAAACGTGAATCTGCGAAGAAGAAAAAAAGTCTAATGATGCCAATTTATAAAGTGTAAACCCTAAACATGCCCCCAAATATGCTCCCAAAACATTAACCCAAACATTAATAAAAATGTAAACCCATATATGTACTGTACAGTGTACAAGAACCGTTTTCTTTAGTACGCTCTGTTATTTTCTTTGGTATAAGCAGGGTGAATACAGTAATTTAATTTTCAGCAATAAAATTACAGTGCAATGTATGGGTTTCAATAATGAATGATATTGACTGAAGCTGAGAACTAAGTAATACAGTTCTTCAGGGGTCCTCGTATTGTAGTGACCCGCCAGTTAATGCAGACAGCAACTCGCTCATTACAGCCTTACAGCCCCAAACCTGCCTTGGCTGATGTAATACATCTGGCATTCAGGGGGACGGGTTAGCTAAACTACTACTTTACCAGTTCAAAGTAGCTTCCAATAAATACACTGATGTTAGTGGTCAAATTCCAGCACTACTGATCCTGACTGAGAAGAGTGAATATAATGAGGAGACAGCGAGACAGATGGTTTCTTACCTCTGACGGTCTGATTTGTAGGTGGCAGTGAGTTCATCAAACAAAGTGCTGTTCATTTCCATGAAGGCTTTCAGAACGTTGTATACTAAAGCTACTATCGCCCTGAAACAAGAAGGTACAAGAAACAAAAGTTAACTAAGTGAAAGAGCAAAAGGGAAGAAAAAGGGAAAGAAAAAAAATGAAAGAAGTAAAAGTAACCATTCTGTAATATGTGAACACAGAACAGTGCACAGTGTAAACAGCATGAAATTCTTCCTGTATGTAACTCATTCACCAAGTGAAGCAGCGGGCAGCCAGGAACATCGCCTGGGGAGCAGTGTGTGGGGACGGTACCTTGCTCAAGGGTACCTTAGAGGTGCTTAGCGGTCTTGGGAATCGGATCCACAACTTTCTGATCACAGGGTGAACGCCCTAACCACTAGTCCACCAGCCGCCCAAAAAATCAGGGGAGAGCATGGGTGCAGTTACAAGGGTATTTGCAAGGGTCAGCACAACTGGAGTGCAATGGCTGAGCCTCACTCTGGGTGAACCACCTTCCTGATCAGGTATGTATCTAAATAAAGTAACTATAAAAGGCAGAAATCCAGTTCTCAAATTTGGGGAATATGTGGAAAAATAATTTGCCAATCAAGCTGTATTGTTTATAAATTACACATTTTTATATTTAGAAGGAACATATTTATCTTTGATTGGTAAAGGCTTTGTGCGCGCGCGCGCGCATGTGTGTGTGCGTAAGTGTTAAGGAAGAAGCTTACGGATTCCAGTGTTCTTTGGAAATCCGGTACAGGCTGGCGAACATGATGGGTAGAATGACATTGGAGTTTTCCTCGATAAGACTCATGATATACTCGTTATTCCAATAGTACAGAGCCCTCTCAGCCACCTACAGGCACATATGTTCACACAATCAAATCAAATATATAAGAAATTTGTTTGAATAGTTACACAGCTAATCTTAAGACTGTTTATTCAAAACATGTAAACACTAACAGACCCAGATGACTGCACTGAACTACAGGACTTCAGCCTTAAGGCAAAATTTTGGCAAAAGTGTGCAATAAAGCTAAACTCTAAATAGAGTTTTGAAACCACATATCCAAGTCTACTAGAAATTACTGAACTCTATAGTTTAAAGTGAGTGTTGAATTATGAATGCAGTTAACACAATATACTTTTAGCTACATTAGCCTCATAGTGCTGATGCATGTGGCTCAGCTGATGAGACTATATTTGGGCAACATCACACACTGTTAATGAGTAACGAAGAAATAAAACCCTTTACAAAAGGAAAAAGTTACAATGAGCCAAACAAAAACTGGTCTAATTAGGAAATGGCCCCTAAGGAAAAAAACACTAGTTGAACGTGAAAGAATACCTGGAAATGTGGGCTGGACACGCATTTGGAGATCTGCTTGAAAAGAGGCTCCTGAATCTTCACAAACTGCGTGGGCTCAATCACATCCAAGATTTCCTCCAGCTCTCCCAAGAACATCACCTACACATGCGCACAGACACATTGGTGCATATATAATTACATTATAGCCATATGCTGCCACACAAATATTTGAGCTCATCTTGCACTCTTTAGGATGTAGTGTTTGAATTACTGTGTGTTAAAGTAACTGAAAAACTGGTTTATTAGCTTAAAGAAACTGTGCTAATGCTTTGGGGATTTCAGACCTCTATACTGAGCTTCAAGTTCTGTAAAGCATCTTCTTTGATATGAACAGCAGCTTTAACTCATGGTTGGATAGTTTTCTTTTCTAGGCTATTGTTAAACCCACACATTTACTCTTTTGCCCAAAAGCTGGTTTATACACATGAAAGTTTGAGTGCTAATGTCACAAAAGGGGGATTAAAAAAGTGGATGCTGGGTTTATTTAAACGATAGTTATCAGTTGCCCCTTCATTTTTTTGTCTAAGCATGTTTCTTTTAGATGTATCAAGTTGCAGACAGTTCAAGAAAGCACTACTTGAAGAGAAAAAAAACAACATGTACTCTTTACTGTTGTATCTATCCATTCACTTAATCTCTCTTTTCTCAAAACACTTTTTAAACCAACAACAGCCTACTTGGTTCTAACCTTACCTCTTTCTGACTGCATGTCTTTGGCCAAAACTTGAGAAGGCCCCTAATTACCTGTGAAGACAGAGAGGGATAAACAAAACTGTACGTTTAAAAAGTCATCTCCACTGGAGCTCCAGGGGAGGCTATGAAATACTTTGTTTGAATTTGTTGGGGATTCAGCCAAATACAGAATATACAATTACTGCTGTTAGACATACTGGGAAAAACACAAAACAATCCGCAAACTGTTAAAAACCATACACAAAGCAGACTATAGATTCACAGTGAAATAAAATCACTATGTTCTTATAACTGTCAGACTGTACAAAGTAACTAACCCATGTAGATACATACTGGATTAAAATCCCAGGTCTCTACAATTACATTGCAGGACCTTAATATATACAACCAATCCAGCTCCAAGAAAGACTACCAGTGATTGCCAGCAAAAAGAAAACAAACTCAGGGATAAACCCAGGAAATAGAAAGTTGACTGCAGTACTTACTGGTTCTGTTAATGTGGGGTCTTTCTCTAGGAACTGTACAATACAATACGCCAACTGCAAAACAATATAAATCACTAGTGAGATATATCAGAACACACTCAAAATGTACCACTACAGGAAACCTTAAAGTATTCCTCCTTGAATTGGAAGCAGTTTGCTTTATTATTTTTAATCAAAGACTTAGACAAAGAGTTATCTACTCAGTTACAATAGTGAGGTAAACTACAGCCCTTTCAAAGATGACAGCTTGTATTTCCACAGTGAAATAGGTCAAATAAAATACACTTCCAGTTAAACGTTTTTAACGATAATACAGGTCTGTACCACTTTGTCTATTTATTGCCTAAACCGCAGATTTTTATTCTTGTTAAGCATCGGAAAATTGCTGAGTAAACAACTATAAATAAAAATGTCAAATTAAATACCTTCCTAACATGCAACAGTACATGTGTGATATCCTATTAACTGTTTTTGTGGTGATGTAGAATAAAATTTTCTAGATTGTCTTTTAATTGTAATTTAAAATGTACTAGTTAACTTTTTCATCCCCTTGGCTGCCATGTAATAGCATGTTAAATATTAACACTCGTCTGGTGATCCACTTTATAATTTATATTAGGCGGCTCTTTACAGGTCATTAGTGATTAATAAGTATTTTCTTACAGAGAACGTTTAATAAAAGTTGCTCAATATTAGACATCCGTGTTCCTCCGCTGTGTGTGTGTGTGTGTGTGATGTCATCAAATGACTAGTCGACTCGGCTTCGACGTTGCTAACGGATTAGTCGACTTAACGATTAATCGTTAATGCCCTAATGTAGACCATTATAACTTTTTCCTTCCCGGATGTCAACAGAGATGTGGACCTATACAACCATTATTACCTTTTCCCTCCCCAACCACAACCGAGGTGAAGTGGTTGAGCACAAAAACGCAATGAACTTTCAAAAATAATCTTGTGGTGATTAGCTATTGGTGTACTTATAGTTTGGGGTAAAGCTCAGTCACTTTAACCTGCAGGCCACTACAACAGGAATAAAAATAATAAAAAAAACTGCGTTAACCTGCAAGAAAAAGTACATAATGTGTTAACACGATAATGTGTTAACATGCTCAGCCCTATGATTAACAACAATATAGCAAACATACAATGAAAACCGATTACACTGCAATGGCAGGTCATTTAAAATTCATTTGAGCCTGTTTAGCGGAGTTCTCTTCCCCATAATTGAAGAGCATCACCGGCTGAACCGCAGCACCAATCACCCACGCACTCCCCTCCGTACCTGTGCATGGAAGAGGGAAAGACTCCTGACTGTGTGGAGAGGAATCAATACTTTCACCAGGAACTGCTTATGTTCTGCTTTCAGAGGTAAAGCAAAGCCATTGATAATGCTGCAAAGAGAGAAACAGAGAGAACATTTTTTTTATATTAAGCAAATCATGTAACGACCAGCTAATTTAAACAATTCAGCAACATACCTGCCCAAAATTTCCAACAACTCGGCTACTCCGTTGAAGTGTTCAGTTTCATAAACAAAACTAGAGGAAAAGAGAGATATTCATAAGTCGATGTGAAAGACAACTACACTTCTGGTTATGTTTATATATGTGTCATACAGTACCAGAAACCACATAAACAAGCAAGTGATTACTGGACAACTGTATGTGTGTGAGACGATGTAGGAACTGCAGCTTGAACCATATATTTATTAACCTCATAGCTCTCATGTAAACACAAAAAAGCCCCAGACACCAAATGTGTTTTGGCTGATTACCTACATACAGGCTAAAGTGTGCACACAAAAAAATTTAACCAAAGGATGAGGCGATCCTCACCGTAGAAAAATATTATTTATCTGTTTTCGTATAAAAGCCCTCAGCCCCAGGAATTTGCCATAGATTCTGTGTAAGACTGTCTTCAGGTAGTCCCTCTCTCGTGGATCCTCACTGTCGAACAGTTCCAGCAGCTGCAGAAAACAAGACAAGTACAGGAGATTAATGAATGTGGGCAGGAGGGAGGACTGCAGAATGAATGCCATTAACATGGCACTTCTGTGACTGACATTATGTCGCTGACTAACAGTGTTTTAAAACCACACTCACTTGTAAGACAAATTTCTGGTCTATGTACTTTTTGGCAATGCTGGGCTGGAACTCCTGACTCTCCAAAAAACGAATGAAGAACTCATACACCAGCTGTGAGAGAGAAAGAGAGAAAAATTTTGTTATGAATAAATAAAAGAGGGAGAAACGAGAAAGCAAGGAGAGAGAAGAGGGTGAGACAAATAGAAAAAAAAAAAAGTTGAATATGTTTAGAGGTGCACCAATATGTGAAATGGGAAGGGCAAAAGGATCGAACGTCACAGGGACCCCCAAAAAAACAAACAAAACTTTGCCACCAGAGGGCAGTAATGGATTTTTTTGAATGACTGGGACAGATAGTAGGAAATAGTCAACTCTAATTTTAAACTCTTTAGAGCGCATTTCTTTTTAAATATGAAAGAGAATGATAGAAAAAAAAAAGTTTTACCAGGAAGATTCTCCTTGAGATATGAATCTCATTTCTAAAGGAGTCCTGGGGCGAGAGAGAAACAGAGAAAGAAAGCGGCGGATCTCATGCAAAGAAAAAACAATGAGAAAACAGCAGCTAGGAGTTATGGGAAGGAAAAGTGGGACAAATACACTCAGTGACCACTTTATCAGAAATAAACTGAAGCCCATCATGACCGTTCTTGATATTTGTGAGTGGTGGACCTGCAATTACGCTGTGTATTTGGGTGGTCCATCAAACAAATATCTTGTCAGGACAGAAGAAACAAATGTACAGCAACAGAGGGGCTTCAGCTTGTCCTTGAAAACCTATAATGTATTTGGAGCATAAAGTGGCCAGTGACTGGAAGTAAAAAGATACAGTAAAGCGGATGAAGCAGGGTTTTACTTGCTTTTACCATTTTTAAAGGAGGTAAAGGAACTGTCTTCATGCAAATTAAACCAAAAGCTGAAACCTCTTCTCAGGTTTAATGAGTCTTTTCATTACTGTCCCTTAGAGCACAGGCACAACTGGATGTGAATCTCTGTTATGCCAAATGGGCAGTTACTGGCATTTGTTTTGCAATAACTGCACTCAGCCAAAGCAAACAGGTATATAGCCAACCCTCAAGCAGCTCTCCTCACCAGGCTGTTTGAGGGAATTCCAAGAGTTTGCTAAACTGTCACAAGGCAATTTTTCCTGCTTTGAAGAATCTACAATAAAAGATCATTGTTGGTCTCTATGTAATGTCTTGATTTTTATTTTATTTTTCTTCACTATAATTGTGAAATCTAAAAACTATTCAAAAATGTCAGATACTGTATCAGTAGACTTTTGACTGCTACTGTAATGAATACCCAACAGATGCCATTTGATGTGTCCCATGCTCTGGTCAGCAATACTACACCTCACATGCTTCGACAATGGAATCACTAAACCCATTACGTTGTCTGGAAAGCAGTGGTCGATGTATGCTCACAGAAACAAACACAAACACAGTATCAGCAGACTGGAGGAATAATCACCTGTAAGTGTGGCCATGAAGCCTCTAAAGTAGGTTCGTCCTCCTCTGGGTCAAACTCGTTACTGTCGCTGGGTGGAAGAGTGCGAAATATGTTGTAGGAGACCTGCGAGAGCAAAAAAAAAAAAAACCCTGCTCGTAACGGAACATTTGCATTTTATTTTTAAGTAACAACCTGCTTGCTGTTTTGTTTGCTTCTTTGGTTTTACAGTAGAGAAGCAAGAAGTAACAGAGGCTTACGTGCACTAGTTAACCTTGTGCCAGCTGCATGCTCAAATCATTATACACTCGTCTTAAACTCGTCATTAACTAGACTTGCTTATGTGGTTTCTGACTACATAGCTTGCTAGAGAGAGACAGAGAGAGAGAGAGAGAGAGACAGAGAGAGAGAGAGAGAGACAGAATGCTTCAAGGAGGCTAACCATTGGTAAGTTTTTATTTATTTTAAAAGTACAGTAATATTGTAGGTTTATTTCTTACAAAAGAAAGGCTATTAGACATTATATAACACGAAGGCAACTGTGTGACAATTTAACATGCAACATTAGCCTTGTAGCTCCAAAGCAAAACTAAAGAAGCAAAATTCAGACACCAAACATGTCTTGGCTGATTGACTGCATTTAGAAAAAAGAGAGAGAAACTGGGTTTATTACTTAATTCAATTTTGTATTTTAAATGATAGCACAAGGCAGATTGAGGCACATACCATTTTGACGACCTCGGGGTAGGCCTGCTCTGTGAGGTAGCCCCGGCTGACCGTGACGTAGTCCACCAGCTCGTTCAGCGTGGACCGCTTGTACTCTTTCATCTTCAGGTCAGACAGTGTGTCCATAAAGTCAAACACAGTGCAGCACTGCTGCAGCTTCTTCAGGAACAAATCCGGCTGCTCCTGAACAGGGACGTCTGTGCACACACACACTTATTGTGAGAGCCTGTTTAATCTTACATAATTACATTTAATTAGTATAAAGGACTGACAGTTATAACAAAGTTAGGATTTTAAAGATTAAAAAACGATTCAACAATATTTCTTTAATGGCCCTGAAATATTAGCTTAACTGCTACATAAATTAATAAATTATAATAAATTAACTTTTAAATGTTAATGCCTTTCCTCATTTTTAAATAACTATTATTTGCCCCAGCATAAGCATAAAGCGGCTAATATAATTCATAACGGGGGCAAAGTTTAATAGCACTTCCACATTTGTGAGATCTTTGTGTGGGTTTCCTCTCTTTCAATGACACACAAATGAACTAAGTGCCTTGTGAAGAATCTGCTGAATTAGGCTTTATAATGACCTGCGGATTCACTGTTTAAAGAAATTACTAAGCATATTCATTGAGAAAATACAATTTAATTGTTTGTGACTGATCTAGTTAACACACAAACAAGTTACCCAGAACCACATGTAGAGAGAACACTCTAGAGAAAACATGACTGAAGAACGCTTTCCGTACATTCTACCATCATCGCTACTGACTACCAGGCCAAAAGATAAGCGGTCTTCTATCGACAGAGCAGCCATTTAGTCTGAAAACTGGCTGATCAGTGTTATACTACTTGAATGATCAGTGTTTTACTTATACTAAAATGATCCGCCCCATAGCTTAAAAAAAACATACCTTTTAGAAAACAGTATAAACAACTAATATCTATTATTCCATTCACTGTACAGTGTTTTAGTGAACTGGTGCATTAATACAGTACAGCTACTGAAGCAGCCATAGTGAGTGGATTGAGTACTTTACAACAGCTTTGAACATGGCTCAGTCAACCAAATCTCATTTTAAAATGACAATTAAATTTCTTCTTATTTGTGTCAAATGTCACTTTAACTGAATGACACTGAGTACCAGTCATAGGACATTATGATTTCTGGGGAAACAGATCTCTAGGAAGAGCTGTACGTATAAAGTAACAGCATGTGCCTCAAACACACACACACACACACACACACACACACACACACACACACACGTGTGCACACAGGGAAAACCCCAGTCTGGTGTGTGTGTGTGTGTGTTGAGAGGGAGAACGGAAAGAGTGACAGAGGGGGGGTGTGAGATATGAATGTTATGAGACAAGAGGGGGCATCAGAACGCAAAAAAGGCGACAAGAGAAAGGTGGAGAGAGGGTGATTCTGACAGGTGGAATGTAAGAGGAAATATGCTGTACGGACAGTAGCATTGCAGTAAAACACCCATGTGGGCACCTGTGATCAATCAATCTGTCCTCTTAAAAGGGAAATTCAACACCCAAAGAAAAACCTGTGAGACGTCCTGTTTAAACAACAGAACAGGGTGTTAAATGTGCATGTGCCCATACTATGTGTGTGGTTTATTTCAGTGGGATACAGCGGTGTGTATGAACACAGAACACATTTCTTTCTCACATTCCACCTGTCAGAACGGCTGGAAAGTAAATCTGAATCGGAAATCACGTCATTTTTTCAGTGCTAAAGACAGGAAAACAGAGTTTTGTTTGTTAAATATATGAATCGATAAACTGTGCTAAACATAACCATGGATAGACACCAACATAGTAAAAAGATATTGTAGCGTATAGTTGCTTTACGTTTACGGTATTCGGTCGAGCTAAAACTTCTAGAGCACCAGAACATTTTGCTAGTTTGAAAAATAAACAATTTATTTCATGAACACTTCAATATGCTCTATAGCAGAACATGAAGAAACATCCTGGATTTCATGGCCATTTTAACAGGATTGGAATAAAATATGGGAGTTGTTCATACTGTGTTCAGAAGTGCGAGCCTTAAACAATGAAGGCAGATTGTTGGAACTTAAACCAGACAGAGCTTGCTGAAGATCCAGGGCTACAGACTGTGTCTGGTTCCAGTGTTGTAGCCGCCTACATTAACGATTAACAGAGCTTGTCCACTACGTTTACGGCATTTAGCAGACGCCCTTATCCAGAGCGACGTACATCAATGACGTCTATTGGGGCATTAGTGTCACAAATCAACAGACCATATACTTTTTATAATCAAAGGGATCTCATTTAGCTAAACAGCAACCGCTGCCCAAGACGTTGGTAAGTACTGAACAAACATGCTTGACTTCAGCTTCAAGCATGACGGCTAAATGGACTTTTTGGCTTGTGATTGGGAGCCTAAAACCCACTTTGGTTAATTACGCAGATTGAGGGTTTTGGTTGTAGTATTAGGAGACAGACAGGATAAACGAAAGAAACGTCTATCAGAGGAGAGAATATCTTTAGTTTCCAGCCTCTCAATTAGTTACAATTAAACAGGCTGTTTTTGTTACTGTGCTTTTAAGAAATATGTAAATTATTTCTGTTTCTGTCTTCTACAACAACTACTCTGAAGTACAACCCTATCCTCACAACAGATGTACAAAGTAACAACAACAGATGTACAAAGCATAATTTCCAGTGGTAAAAAAAAGTTTCCCATGGGGCCTTTTTTGCCTCACAACATCCTGCATGTATTCCATCAATACATTTTACTGTCAAACAGTTCTCACACTTTGCATACAGTATAGATGTAGCTATTTCATGTAGGAATTTTCTGCAGGGAAGGTTTTAGAGGCATTTGGATGTCTGGTGCCACTCG
Source organism: Brachypetersius gabonensis (assembly GCA_037577145.1). Lineage (NCBI taxonomy): Eukaryota > Metazoa > Chordata > Actinopteri > Characiformes > Alestidae > Brachypetersius > Brachypetersius gabonensis. Next base: position 19,584,666 of record JBBJLR010000153.1, read on the forward strand.
CACCACACTAAACAATTCTCATTCGGCATATTATTCTAGAGTTGCTTATTTACATCTTAAGGATTTTATTAAACAGATTAATAAAAACATCAATACAATCACACATTATAGAAACTGTGTGTTGCTAAATAACTGAGCCTAAATAATGCTATTACAACCGAAAAATTGAACACCAGAAAATCACATTTCTAATATTTTTAAAAATAAAATACAAATTTAAAAAAGCAGCATATCATTAATTTATTTTTAATCTGAGGGTCGGTCAAACTTCTTTAATTACTTTATGGCTTAGTTACATGTGACAATTCACCCACAATTCACAAAGACATTTTATTTCTTCAGTCGCAGAACTACAAATTTTAAAAATGAGTTACAATTAGCTGATAATGTTTCAAGATAACGATACACATGTACTTGGCACAAATCAGGTTTTAGGGTTTTGTTGCTAAAAGAAAACAATAACAGAAAATCCCAAGAGAAATATAGACGATGAAAGACCAAAGACAAACAGCGAAACGAAGGAGGAGAGAAAGAAAACAAAGTGTTGATCTGACAAGCCTGACCCCTCCCTTTGTCCACCTTGCAAACACCCCTCACCTCCCCTTCCCCCCCAAAACTGACTCACCCAATCACTTCAAACTTCCCTCGCTCCGAGTCTGTATCTGTCTTCTCTCCGTTGCTCTGAAGTAAATAAGGCCGTTCTGTGGCCAGTTTTCTAAAGGTATATGTACATTTTTAAAAGTCTCAGTGCAGGGAGTGTGTGTGTGTGTGTGTGTGTGTGTGTGTATATGGAGGAAAAGTGCCGGTTCTTGAACAGGACGGTTCGGGCAAGATCGGATTACCAGGGGCAGAGCTGACCCCACGGAAACTACGGACGGGTGGAGAGAGGGATAGGCTGAAAGAAGACCCCCCCCCTCCCATTCTGTTCTGTTTCAGTTCTATTTTTGCCCTCCTTTTTTAAACGTTCTGCCCATGAGGTCAGAGACGCCGCTGGACCCCTGGCCCATGCCTTGGAGAGGAACAGAGGGAGACGGAGCCAGCTAGGGTGCAGTACAGCTGTTGATTTAGGACCTGAGGACTGACTGATAGGAAATGTTAGTCTTGTGATAAATATCACCAATACAGAACAACTGCACAGATCCAAAAGACAGATTAAAGCAAACTGTACAGAGTCTGTATGCAGCCAGTGTATGGCAACAGCACAAACTGCATAGTGACAAGTAGCTGAAGTGAGAACATGACAATTTTTTTTTACTAACTGTTGTTTTTGCATAACAATATTGCACCTATTTAAATACTGCTTTTTCTTGAAGTATACTACTTTACTTTGGGCAGGCACATAGAGAAACACACGCCAAACACATTATCCATGGTATAAAGATGATTTGTGCATTTGACATTTTCCACTACTAATTTCAATATAGCTCTAAATGAAAAAAACAAAAAATACATGCATTGGCACAAACTTCCATTTTTAGCATGTGCCTGGTACTGTATATAGTGCGAGGCTGACATTGGTCTAGAGCAGTGGTTCCCAACCTGGGGTCTGGGCCCCCCTTACAGGGGCGCTAGAGATCGCAGGGGGTGCGCAGGATTTTGACTGTACTGAGGTTACCAAAATTATATTTGTACACATTAAATTCATAAAATCCCAATATCTGAGAACAGCAAAAGTGCACGTGTGCGTGTGTAGGAGTATAAGAACAAAAACCTACTGCTGTTTATTTTTTGCAAAAAAAACTTTGTAACGAATCCCTTTATTCTTTTTGTGTCTATGCGGGTAGGAGTTGAGGTTGGGGGGCCTGGCTTGTCTTGGACACAGGCAAGGGGGGCTTCAAGGAAAAAAGGTTGGGAACCACTGGTCTAGAGTTCCCTCTACTGAACAATATGAACAACTACAACCCAACAACACAGCATGCAATCATGCCACTGCAATCCATTCTCTCTTTCCTTAGCATTTTAAACATGCATACAACTGGCAGTAATCTTCTGCATAATAAAACAATATTGACCGACTTAAGGTAAAGGCAACAATCCATCTTAACACATCCCAGTAATGATCACTTCCACCTTTTGCTAACACACACAGCTCTGTGACATTTAATTAAAAGCCCAGTGGTGAGATTTAGATGGTCCCTGCTGTTCTTCCTACCCCTAATCCTCAGAGTCTGCAGGGGGTCAGGTCATGTGCAAGGTTTCGGTGCAGTGGAGTATAGAGACGAGTCAAATTTCACGCCGCATTACAATTGTTCTAGTCATGAGGATCAGTAATTATGAAAATACAATGGCCACTCTACCGTGCCTGAAAACTAAAAAAAAACACACCTGCATGATCAATCGCTCATTCTTCTGAGGCTTCTGTGAATCCTCTAGACCAGAGGTCCCCAACCACCGGTCCATGGACCTTTCTCGGTCCGTGAGTCATTTGGTCACACAGAAAAACAGAATTTAAAAAATACTTAAAAAAAATAATAATAAAAAAACAAAACTCTTGGTCTCGGTCACGTGACACAGTACATAAAAAAATTAGCCAACAAGCTAGCAAAAATGTGTAAAAAAAACAAAAACAAACAGTTTTTAGTTATCGATACCAGTCCGTGAAAATACTGTTTAACATGAAACTGGTCCGTGGCGCAAAAACAGGTTGGGGACCGCTGCGCTAGAAAACAGTTTATGCTTATTTTTTTAACTGCTGATAGACTGTTGCTCACAATAACCCCATCATACAAGTTTCTTCTCACTTTTTTGGGATATAGCCTGCTTGGCAAACGTTGAGCATGTATTATTTGCTTATTCTGGTCAACTCAGACATTTCTGTCAAACAAATCTGCCATCTCACATTTATCAATCATTATTAATTATTATATTTCCATCAGTTGTTCCTTAAATGAGCTAATACAACATCAACCAGAGGCAGATGGTTCTACATCTTTAAGTCTTGGGTTCTGGTTTGCTCACACCCGGACGTGGCTACAAAAGGTGCTTTGTAACGTCTGTTGTAACAAGTGCAATAAAAATTAAGCCGATGCTTTACAAACTCAAAAAGTGCAAAGTGTCCATTTTTGTCACACCACAGTATAGCACAGGGCACTTGCTCAAGGGTACCTCAGTGGTGCCACAGGCAGTCCCGGGACTTGAACCCAATCTTTGGATCACTGGGGCAACTCCCTAAACACCAAACCACCAGCTAAAGCCCTACTTTTACAGGGGAGCATTACCCTCAGGGCCTATAGGGTATATAAGAACTCCATATAACACATTAAGGAATCCTATAAAAGGTCAAGGTAAGGCTTCTGTGGTCACAAAGATTGATATAGGGAACAATGAGGGGTTAACTTTATGTAGTAACTGTACAAAAACTGTATACAAACATGGTATTGACATACTTTGACAGATAAGGAATGATGGGTTAAAAGTTCTCATAAGGTTTTAAGTTGAATTTTTCCATCATTATCTAAAGCTTGTGGTATCTTGCACAGACAACAAATCAAATTTGTGGTGAGAACACTGACAGAAATTATATCTTATATCTTACATAATATTTATCATGAATTCGGCAAAAAGCTACAAAAAGAAAAGCTCTAATCCAGCTTTAATACAGGTGATTTATAGGTGATTGATGTTGCTTTAAAACAAATGGATTCAACAATAATTACATGAGCCCACATTCTACAGTATTACATTCAAGTGTATACATTGCTGCAAATACAATGTGTGGTAATGTTCAAGTGTTTTATAGATGGAGCTTTTCATGGTTATCACGACCCAAACATACGTATATAATCTAAAGACAATTTCTATTTAAATTATTCTTAAGTCCACCACTATTCTATTCAAGAACAGTAAATTCTTTTTCCTAGTAAAAAAAATTGTAAAAGCCATTTGCGCTGTATAGGATGTTGCAGTTCGACTGAGCAAAAGCCATCATTTTAAAAAAAAAACAAAAAAAACCCTACTTCGCTCATTGGCTATTCCTTTGAAGTCTCCAAGTGAGAGGCATAGCCTAATGGTGTTTTGTATTAGACATTAAGTTAGAAGTAAAGGGAAGGAGAGCTTTATTTACAGTAAGTGGCAATAAAATGATTTACAGCGTTCCTAACTGTCCATGCAATACACAAATAAATGAGTTGTGTGTGGGCGGGTGTTACCTTTGAGCAGAGGGAGGGGTGTGAGCTCGATGGGTTTGCCCTGAGAGCGAAACTGTGAGGAACTCTGAGAGCGCTTCTGCTTAGCCTTCCTGACAGATTTTCGGGAAAACCCGTCCACTTTGTCCACTGATGGAGGCGTGGTGGCTGCTGAGGACATAGCCCTGGAAAACACACATACAAACAGGATCTTCATTAATTACAACAAAACATCTAACCATGCCAGCTAAGCTTGAGCCCCCTCTAATGGACAGGCCAACAAACACCGTCAAGTATCATCATTGTAACCACAATTTCTAACCGCCCAAGTCACGAAACTTACTTTTAAATTAAGATTTAACGTTTCTATTTGCAGCATGAACCATCAGACCTTTTTCCAATGGAGCAGAACATTTGGATACATTTAAAACATATTCAAAACATTTCGATTCATCATGTCATGTAACCAGTGTTGGGAGTAATGCGTTACAAAAGTAATGTATTACAGTAACGTATTACTTTTTGCTGTAACGCAATAGTGT
>JBBJLR010000153.1:19589431-19600942 GCA_037577145.1 Brachypetersius gabonensis
GTGTGTGTGTGTGTGTGTGTGTGTGTGTGTGTGTGTGTGTGTGTGTGTGTGTGTGTGTGTGTGTGTGTGTTAAACTACATGCAGGACTAAACTTATAAACAAATTTCACTGAACTGAAAAGATAAGTCAAAAGCACAAAGCCGCCAACCATTATTGAAAGTGAACTGTCAGCATTTAGTAAGGCCTCGTTCACACGGACGTCTGAACCAGGCGTTTTTCTGGCGTTCGTGGCACCAGGTGAGGGCCTATTGAACGCCGCACATTTTTCTGCTAATTGAAGCAAGTCAAAGCGTCCACACGAGCGTTCAGCACCGGCGTTCAGCCGGCTGCGCGTTCGGATGGCGTCAAATAAACGCTGCATGCAACGCGAGGAAAAGGCTGGCGTTAAACGGCGTCAGACTAACGTCAGTCGAACGCCTTGCTGACATCGATCAAGCGTCGCTACCAAACGCCACAAAAAAATGCCTATGGCGTTCAGAGCGCGTTCATTTCGAACGTCCGTGTGGACGAGGCCAAATACACAAATTAAGCTGTGCTAACAGACGAATTCCAGCTTCCGTTAATTTTTAACCATGTCAGCTCCTTTAAAAGGGCCCATAATTTTTTTTTTATTGTATTTCCTACCAAGTCCACTTGTATGGGTTTGAATGAAGGGGTTAACCTTTACATTGTCATTAAGAGTAATGTATTATGGTGGAAATTAGATGGCGCTAAATGGTGCTAAACTCTCAGACTCGTCCAATTACTACTCTTTCAGGCTTCTCCGTTTCTAACAAACAAAGAAAAGTGTGGAAACTTCGTAATTATGGTGTTACTGCGATAAAATCATTTTTACATTACCATTTTGTTATTGTGCCTTTAAGACTGGTTTATGTAACTGACCTTATTTTGGGTTCTAATCATTCCACATGACCACATATGTTCTTATATGCTGAATAGACTTACATGAGTAAATTTTGTGACATAACAAAAATAAACATATTCCAAACAGGCTGTTTTTGCAACTTTCCTCTGACACAGGCCCTTTAATGATAATGACCACTGAAAGCCCCCCAAAACCCTACATGACATTTGTGGTGCTGTTTAATAAACTGCATGGGTGTGAAAACTGAATAGAAGCCTGTATTCCCATCATGGAATGGAAGGGAAGCCTGTATTGTTTAATTTTGTTCATGCGTCTGTTCATAATGAGTTTCTCCCTCAGTGTAAACCCGAGTTTAAAGAAGAATGCTGAAGAAAGATTAAGCATGCATCTGCAAGATCACTTAACAGGAGGCATGTGACCGAGGCTGAAAGCCTAAGAAGGCGATTAACTGTTGCGATTGCTCAGAATCGTGAGCGTGTAGCGAGGAAGTGAGTGCATGTGTTGGAAGTGTATTGTTCCGCATTTTAAATTCCTACTATTCTGAAGCAAGAGAGCGCAGGTCGGTGCTAAGGGAACAAGAAACTCCACCCTTCTTGCTTCTTGCACAAGCTTATGCATGCAAAAACATACAGATGAAGCAAGAATTCATTTTAAAACTTTCCAATTCCTCAATGCATTCTCAGTGCTGAGAATAGAAAATAGTTTATCAGCGGCAGTGGTTCTTATGTTCTGTGGTGAGTGAGAAAATGAACAGAGACTCGATACATGCAAACAGTTTTGATACAGTAACCCCTACAGTAGCCAATCCGAAAACTTAATTTGTTTCTCTTTGCTGCTGATTGGCTGCATCTCTGATGTGATGCATCTCAGAATTCCCCCATGGAGCATCTCGAGTGTTCTTGTGTTTTTCATTTTGTCCTGTTTTTTTATTACTGTAAATTAAATTAATTTATTACTGTATTTATCCTGCTTATAGCAAAGTAAACAACATACCAAAGAAATCACGCAAACATTACAGTACAGTCTATACAGGGGTAACATCAGTATTTACATTCTAGCATTGCGGGAGACAGCAGTTCAGTGTGAATAAGGGTTTAACTTTATGTTTTCTTTAAGGCTAATGTATAAAGTTGGAAATGAGATGGTGCTTTAGGGTGCTAAACTCTCAGATGCGCCTAATTACTACTTTTTCAGGCTTCTCTGTTTCCAACAAAAATATAAAAGTGTGGAAACTTTTTCAATATATCTTGTAATTATGGTGTTACTATGATAATGATGAATATCAATATATTACACAGTATTAAGAGTTTTCTGTTAATACCTTAATGTCACACAGACTGTATTAGGTAGAGGAAATGTCACAGCTTGAAGCTCGGCAGCATGCAAATATTTAGTTCTCCATTTCTGATGCACTGTGTTACAGAGATGGAATTCGTACCATGTCAACATCAGCACAAAAACCAGTGCGGGATGTCAGAGAGAAAATAACTTCCAATCTGGTCCAATTCTGTAATAAAGCTAACTAATAAATGTTTGTGGGGCTGCATAAAGTTAAAAGAAGTGGCGTTTTTTTGATTGGTTTGATAAGCAGCCACCAAGCGAATAACATCAATGCAAAGTGAGTTCCAGGAACTTTGTTCCTCAGCATCTGAAATTATTCCTCAGCATCTGAAAGAAAAACTGAGACTGCTTGGCCTGGACACCTCCCTTTGGTACCGGATGCTGATGTTCCAGACCGAGAAGGAAGAGGAACAACATCTCAAGCACCACAAGCTCTCAGCTGTTCCCGCTGCTGACTCAGAACTATACAGCAAAGCACAACATCATCAGGTTTGATCAATGAGAAGGATATGATCACTTACAGCGAGAAAGTGAAATGGCACTCGACTAGTACAGAACCAACAACCTGTTTCTGCCGTGATCACTCTCTGCAGAACATCATTGGATCGTCAGTGGAGACTGTCCAGAGCACCAAGCTCCCTGGTGTTCACTTTGTAGAGAATCTCACACAGATCCCCAAAACCAGCTCCACCACCAAGAATGCACAGCAGTGTCTTTGCTTACTTTGGAGACTTTGGAGAGCGAACCCTCTTATAACTTCTGCCGTGGTCATATTACACACCACACCACAATGTGGTATGTGTAGCTTTTCTTTTTCTTTTTGTAAATCAGCTCTCATTTCCTCACCACAATGCCTACTTAGCGACCTGTCTCTGCCTCAACAAACCTTTCATCAACAATCGATGGACAGGGTGGTGCGATCTAAAAGAACATTGCACACAATCTCTCAAATCTACTGGAAGACGAATGTTGGAGTAATTTAAGCAGAACTTTTAAATGGTTTAACAAGATATTGGCTTGGTGCTGGTCTCAGTCAGTAATCAAAGTTTCTGTATCTGCATCAAGAAAAAAAATGTCCCTTTCCACTGCTCAAACTTGCCATAAGGGACACATCTTGCAGTGTTTTGTTACAGAAAGCCTGAGCTGTTGAAAGCTCTCTCTGCCAAACAATGCTTGTGGTGTTCAGTTTGTAGCGAGTCTGCACAACAGTCACTACAATATATTAATTGTTGGCAAAATGTTTGGGGCCGAGATGCGATCACAAAGGCCAGAGCACAATTCCATACAACATTCATAGCTGTCAAACTGCAAATTGCAATGACTGGCAGTTCTATATGCAGGTACCTCAATGATTATAACTGCTTAAGAGACAGAAGGTTTCAACCACCAGCCTCAAGTCTGCACAGAATGTAAACATGGCTATTTCAATTTCACGGGGCAATTTCGAGTGCACTTCACTGTAATTGTTATCTTAGTGGAGATATGACTCACAATTTCTAACCTTGAGAGGTTGCTCGCTGACTGGGCACTTTACATATGACTTTCATTTCAACGCACAACTTGGCACCGAGGCAAAGTAAACAAAGTGAGTAGAGAGAAGTGCTTTCTCTGTAGGTCGATGTGCTCATTTACTCATTTACTGTCAGAAACTGAATACTTGTGCTGGATCTGGGCCTTGTTCATCAAGCTTTATCTTGGTCATTCATAGCTCCAGACAGAAGCTATTTAATCAAGAAGCATTTTTTATCCCCAGGATTTTGTGTTTGGGGTTTTTGTGTGCTTCATCAAGAAGCTTTTTTGCACTTGATAATATCTCTCTCTCTCCACTGTAATCACCCATTACTCTGTTGGATTGGTTGTGTAAAAGCAAGGAAAGCACTCAAATCTGGTTTAGTGTTACACCACAAACACCATATTCAGGATTAAACCTTATATTTACCCACAACACAAATAACAAATGTAGCTGTAAATATATTTGCATAAAACGACAGATCAGCCCAGTTAAAGCACTGGAGGGCTGAGTCCAGAAAACTTGGGTGATTTTCCTGCAACCACACAACAACAAAACCTGGAAACCAATGATAAGAATTTTAAATGTGTTAGAGCAGCCACACCAAACTGTGCTGAATTTGAATCCCTTAAGGACTGCAGAATGCCCCTTAATTACAGTTTAGTGTTTTCTCACCTCTTTCATACCTATAGTCACTCCCTGTCATATCTGTATATTTCAATTACTTTTCTTGTTCGGATTGTGAAATTTTGTTTCACAATCCTTATAAACTTGTATCCTAACTACACTATCCAGTGCAGCCCAACAGTTCTCCTTTTGAGTCTTGGTTCCTCTCAGCGGTTCTTCAACATATTGAGACTAAGGGGTTGCACCTGCTCATCGGTAAAACCGCTAGATAGCCATAATAACTAAACATGATAACACAACAAACCTAGACTGCTGTAATACCTGTATTATTGAATAGATCAGAGGCCTGATTTTGCCCCTCAGCATACCCAAAAGTCCATTGTGACAGTGAAATAGATTTATCAGAACACAGAAATAAAAAACTAATACAATCTATTCAAATTAACCTGAGTTGAAGCAGACACACATTACATTACTTCATTACCAGGCTTTTTAGGATAGTGCAATGGACACTGGCACAGAAAAGACTAAACAATGAAATACAAAGGGAAGTAAAAGTGAACATCAGTACAGCCATTATGATGGTAAAACAAGTATGTCAGATAAGAACCAAAGGAGCAGAATGGTCCCACTCTCTCCACAACCCTCTCCCACAAACCCCTCACCTCCCAGCGGCCGAGTGTGAGCAGGAGCAGGGCCAGGGGCACGGCTGTCCCGGACATGGCGTGTGTGGAGGGCATGCTGTACTCGGAGTTGTAGAAAACTTCCACTTTCACTACTGGAGGCGAGGCCGGTCGGGGCCAGCGGAACACGTCCTTGGTGCACTGCCCCAGGTACATGACCCAAACCCAGACCACGATGAGGCGGCGGGCCACCACCGGGTCCACGTTCCACGTGAGGAAGGGAAAGAAGCTGATGTAGAAGAGCTCATTGCCAAGCTCGGTTCCGCAGGTGAAGAGGTAGTAGAGAAGCCGGTTCTCGATGTGAAACTCGTGGCCCGTGTCCCCCGTCAGTGAGTTCCTCCGAAGCGGCTTCGCTTTCACGGACTCACCAGCGGCGGACAGCACCCTCCCGTTCGGCACGCCGTTGTTGTTCCACCGGTCCCGTTTGGTCACTTCCCCCGCTGTCCCCTCCAGACCTGCTCTCAGGCGGACCCCCTCCCCGCCGCTCCCCTCGTTCACCCCGGCTTCACTCTTCACCACGCCGGCTTCACTCTTCACCACGCCGGCTTCACTCTTCACCACACCGGCATCATTCTTCACAAGCCCGGCTTCACTCTTCACCAGCGCTCCTCTCACCCCACACATCTTTTGGAAACGGGCTACCAGCTGTGGGTCCTGCAGGTCATTCAGCAGCTGAGAGAAACCGGCTTTAAAACCACTTTTCATTTTTCTTGTCGGACTTTTTCCTCCACGAACGGAAAAAGTGAGAGGGCTAGTTAGCTTATTTAGCTAGCCGGCTCTGCTAGTCCGCTAAAGAGAAAAAAAACAAAGCTTTTCTTATTCCATGGCAGACAAAATTAGGCAAAGTTGTCGTGCATAGGTCCCTGTTAAGTTAACAATGATAATACTGTCCCTTTTCGATGATAAAAATAAGAGTTTTAGTCAGTTAAGGCCAGAAGCGATCCATCCACAGAGAAACAGTGCAACTGACAGCACAGCTCGAGCACGCACACGGCAGGAAGACAGCGCGCGGGCACGTGAACGCGCTCGCGAGGCGGGGAGGGGGTTTGGGGAAGCTTCATGGGAGGAAGAACGTCTCTAACACACAGTATGTACACAAGTATTGGGAGTCCTGATCGTTACAAGGACTTTAATGATCTTGCTTTAATTATCGAGTTTGCCCACCCTTTGCAGCTATAACAGCTTCCACTCTTCCAGGAAGGCTTTTACACATTATTTTGTAGTGTTTCTGTGGGAATTTGTGTCTATTAATTTCAGTATCACATTTATGAGATCAGACACTGATGTTGGACGAGAAGGCGTGGTTTGCGACCTCCGTTCCAGTTCATCCCAAAAGTGTTGGATGGGGTTGAGGTCCGGCTCTGTGTGGGCCAGTCAAGTTCCTCCACACATAACTAATCCAACCATGTCTTTATGGACCCTGCTTTTTTGCACTGGGGCACAGTCATGCTGGAATAGAAGAATTCTCCCGCCCCAAACGGCGTCCACAAAGTTGGTTGCATGGCACTGTCCGGAGTTAGCACCGGACCTCGTGGCGCAACGGTAGCGCGTCTGACTCCAGATCAGAAGGTTGCGTGTTCAAATCACGTCGGGGTCAACGTTTTGGGGCGACTGGAGGCCTAGTGGTTAGGGAGTTGCCCCTGTGATCAGAAGCCTGCGAGATTAAATCCCAGAACTGCCAGGTGGCACCACTGAGGTTGAAGTTGAGGTTTATTGTCATTATGTACAGTGTACAGAGCACAATTTCACCACCCTTGAGGAAGGTATCCCCAGGTGTCCCCACGGACTGCGTTTCTGGCTGCCCATTGCTTCACTTGGTGAATGGGTTAAATACAGCGAGGAATTTCATGTTGTTCACACTGTGTGCTGTGTATTCATGTGTGACAAATGAACATTTAATACATAGAAGCTTTATTTGACACGTAAAACTCGAAGTAAGGGCTCAAGCACTAACCTTGGAAATGGGTCCCAATACTTTTTTAGCACCATGAACATAAAATAAACAAATAAACAATCAAGTGAATTATTACCTTGCATTTTTATTTGATTGCAATACCTGAAAAATAGACAGATCTCTGCTGCTACTTTATAATCTTTTTTGGCAAAATATGTGTAGCATGTTTCTTTTAAAAAAAGACAAAAACATTGAAAATAAATCACATGTTCATATTTATGTCTCCATTCCCAAAGACACAGCACTTTTGATTCAGTCTCCACGTTCAGACACTCAAACGGAAACAAGACCAACATCACCACTTAAAAGTGCATGAATAAAAAAAATGCATTAAAAGGTACTGGCTGGCATGTTGTACGGCATATTAAAATACAGATTGTGTTTGTACCATTGCTTTGCTTGTTATTTGTTTCTGTTATTGTGAGTATTACAGAGCAAGTGAGAGGTTTTTTGTAAATGTGGCATTGTGCCATTAACTAGCACAGATAAAACCAAACTGAGTGAAGGCTGTGGCTCTAAGTATTTTACTTGCTTTGTAAACTAGATTGAAAAATGACTGGTGAGCTGGTGTTACTCAGATAAGTCTGATGAAATAGCTGTATTTGTGATGTATGGGAGAACAGACGTTTTCCATCTTTAGTGACTCCAGTTAGTTTTCCACATAGATTTCAGCTTTGTAAAACCCCTTTCAACCCTTAATTAAATATTGAAACAGCAGGACAAATAAAAAACAGAACCAGAGTGGATGACATACTGCATAACAAAACCCAAGGCATGAAACAGGCTTCAAAGGAAAAACTGCTTTAACTGACAATCCAGTATTTCAGCACTAGAGGGTAGCAGACTACCATTAAATCTATTCATTAACAGTTGCTTTCTGATCCATGAAACAAGTTTTTTCCTTATAGTAGCCTTCACACTATACGCTGGCGCGGAACTACATACATATATACTATTTTTAGAATAAGTGACTAGCAAAGCAAAACGAATACCACTCTTTCATTTTTTTAAGCAACACTTGACACTTTTTACTTACATAGACACAAAGTGCATGGCTTGTTTTTTTCACTTTCTTTCAATCCCTGAAAAATGCTTTGATATAGGTAATAGATCATTTAAGCTTTAATACAAATAAAAAAAATAAAATTCCTAAAGGTTTTGCACTTAAGATTCAGAGAGGCAGTTGTACAGTCTATGTTTTTTGTAAGAAAAGACAGCAGACCCTGATTCACCACTAGTGGAGCCCCAGCCACAATTTAGACAGCAGTGTTTGTGGTTTCTGAGCTTGTTTTCTGAAGCTACAGAAACACCAGCTGGAGCCAAAACCCATATCCTTTGCACAATGTGCCTCAGTCACTGGTTGGGAACCTTAAACGCCTTCTGACTACAGGTCTCCAGTACCTCTCTACTGGCTCAATGATAACTGGTGATGTCCCAGTCTGGCTGGGAATGGGAAGAATGATTAAACATGGGTTGAATGTTTCAACAGTCACTCAGCCTGTGCTTAAACATTCGTCCCATGCCCAAACGAACTGGAATTTCGTCAGCTGTCACTAAGCTGGTACAGCAGCACTGAAGACCCGTGGTCAGGAGGAAGTGCCGGGCAGCCTGCCAGGCTACAGGGGCACGAGGCTGGGGAGGTACTGTACTGCAGCAGAGTGTATGGCTGGAGCTCAGGGACGCCGAATGTTTGAGAGCAACATTCAGCCACCATCACCTTCAGTCTCTTGCAACCCGTGTAGAAGAGTCTCTGCGAGGCCAGGCCCTCCTCTTGCTCCTCTTCATTCCTCAGCCTCTCTCGCTCACGCTGATCCTCATCCAGATGGATCCTGCGCATCAGGTTGTTGATTAGGACAGAGCGGCGCAGGTAGGCCTCGGGATCGTCCAGGAAACGCAGTTTCTGCAGCGAGAGACGCAGGATGCAGCTGCGCTCCTCGCGCAAGATCAGGTGCTGCCGAGAGAGGCATTATAAAAAAGTGATCAGTTATCTGCTAGATCTGAGTCTATTTGCAAGTTTTGAGATTTTAGATTGGATCCATTTAGCTTTTAAAGAAAACAATAGTGTTCAATAATGTCTCTTTCATGAAAACTATATTCCCTGATCAAAACTAGGCATCTGGGTGCAATTCTATGATAGTGAAGTGGGTGTGGAGTGGGCGGGGCTTATATAATGCATGCACCCATGATAGATCAGATTTTTAAAAAAAATGTAGAAAGAAGACATGCAATATCTGATGCAGTATCGCTGAGTATCATTCAATGTCTGCTGCTACTAGGCTACTACTACCACTATGTTACATACTTTTTATATTGTTTAGTTTTTAATTCTATAGGATGCAAATCTTCCACCTGTGAGACTGATATGGGTTATCTTATATTGTCTTAAGTTTAACAAAAATATTGAAAACCAAATCAAATCTTCCTTTCAGAATCAAAAATTACATTGACAGTGAAGAAATATATGCCCCTATTTAGCTTAATTACTTGTTGGTTACATTAGCCTTAAAGCTCCACTGCAAAACCGAAAGAAGCAAACGTCAGTCAGCAATGTGTTGGTGTGGAGGAAACTGTGAGAAAAGTGAGATTTTTCACTGTACAAAGACCACCAGTGAGCAATTATAAATTATGTTTTGGATGTACATTATGTTTTGGAAGTGACGGTACAATAACAAAATTAAAAAAATACTCAAACGGAGTAGCTCTCACTTTTTGTAAATATCCATGTAGGCCTCCTTGGATATCCTCCTCTTCCGCATACTTCCTCTTAAAATAGGCAACTTTCGACGTTGTTGAATTATAAGTGCGCACTCAGCGGGAAGACCCTGAAGAAAAAGCTAAACAGCTTTAGCTTTATTACCCAGTTCAAAGTGTGGATTCTGTGCATGTACACAATACTATGTATGCATTTTTTAAGATTTGATCCGGCCAGGCCATGTTCTACCAACATAAACCTTTACAATTCACAATAAAATTAAACACAAACCTCTAGAATTTATAAGCAACTTCAGAAAAAAAAGCCCAGTCATTTAAGTTTGGGTAAGTAGCCCATTTTACTGTAATACAATTCACTGAAAAAGTACAAATGTTTTAATCACTAAAAGTGGTTTCTACAAAAAACTGTACATGAATAAGTGTGATGCCACGTAAAAACAGACATACGTACACTGTTTCAAACATTTGTATTTTACATACTGTCTGAAAACAGTTACACCATTGCTACCATGCAGTATACATGCAGATAAACTGCATGAAAAACATTAAAAATGCTGTTTTAAAAAGAATAGTATACCGATTTGTTACTTTAAAATGTGCGGAACAAATCTAATGATAAAAATATTGATTGTAAAATAGATCATACTGATCTCAAAATGTGCAAATTATTAAATAAAACATACAGCAATGTATTTAAATCTTTAATAATGCAAGCTATTATTTTATACAATATAACAGATATTATTATTAATATTTGGAATGGGGTCAATCTTTTTATCCTTACCACTATGACAAAGTGGACCACAGTAAAGACACTAGTCACATCAGGGTTTATAGTATAATCAGTGTGTTACATAACAATGACACCTTTAATGCGAGTGTGTGTGGGTGTGGGGGTGTGGGGGGTATTTACCTGAGGGCTGCAGCACGTAAGCGAGCACACACACCTTTCTGATGACTGATCTGTTCACCTGAGCATTGCTCCGCTCTCTAACACACATGTCCTCCAAGAACTAAGAAACAAAACACATTCAGAAATTCTCATTACTACTTTTACTATTTTAAATAGATACTACCTTAAAATACATACTAACTAGATACTTTAAATACATACTAACAATGTATTGTATTTTTAGCCTGTATCTGCTATTGGACAACAGGCATTGTTTTAAATTGATTCTATAACAAGACAAGATATTGCAGGTGATGCAAGTCTAATATTGACCCAACCTTATGACACTGTTTACAACAGCTAGATGGTGATTACAATTCAATTTTTTTTATCAGATTCATATGCTGTAACCAATGTAATTGCTAAATAAGTTATGTGTGTATATATGTACCAATTTAATACATTTGCTGGCTTAATGCAGCCTACTGTATTATAAATAAACTTAATACATGTATTATAAATAAAAGAAACCCAATTCCCAGCAGCTTATAATCACCTATTCACCATTCACCATCAGTGACTATAATAAACTGATTCTATTACAAGACACTGCAGGTTACTGAGTACATGCATAGTACGTACTAACTGAATATGTTTCATGCTGACTTAATAAAGCTCACTGAATTATAAATGTAACTTAATTACATTTATAAGGCTCTAACATTGAGCAGACACTTTATATGCACCTTCAGTGCAAACATGCAGTACTAAATATGACTTTTTTCCAGACAGGGACATTGTTTGTGTGTGTGTGTGTGTATACACACACACACACACACACACACACACACACACACATATATATATATATATACACACAACAATATGGGAAAATAAATGTTAAAAGAAATACACTTCAGTTTGTGT
>JBBJLR010000153.1:19601042-19621734 GCA_037577145.1 Brachypetersius gabonensis
GAACACAGGTTTGGATCCAGGTTTCTGCTCAGTGCCTCCAATCATTGGGTGAATTAATAAAATTCCATAATCAACACCTATCTATTTAATCTACTGCAGTAAAAAGAGCCAAACCAGATATTTGATGGAGCTGCATGTAAAACTGGGCTCCCATGAGGAAAGAGGTCTGGAAATGGTTCAGCGAACACTTTGCCACATATAAAACCACAATTTACTGTATTAATGTTGTTTGTATTGGTTGTAATGTAAATGTTTTAACACTAACACCACTGCCCAGCAGTAAACAGCTTTTAAGCATACATTTCTTAGGTGCCTAAGACTTTTGCACACAGTATACAGTATACAGTATACAGTATACAACATACAACATACAGTATACAGTATACAACATTTATTTGATACGTTTATTTCTGGATCTTTTGAGATCTATTCTCTCAGTGTGCACAGTAAGTAACAGTAAACATTTTAAACCCTTTATATTAAAGCAAAACATATATAATCTATGCACATTATGGAGACCGTGTTCGATCTTAGTATCAAAATTGATCAGATTATGATTTAATATCAGTGTATTTGGACGTTCCAGGTTTGGTCCTGTTTTTCTGTTTCAGAGCGCAACACTGCTCTCGCGATTGTTGTAGGTGTAGTTTGCTCATAAAACTACAGCGTAGTATATATTACTGGTGGGAAAAATCCTGTTATGCTTTAATATTCTCATTTTTTTGTATTCTTAAGGAAACATCTTTCTTGTCTATAGGCTGGCCATTAGATAGAAGTAACGAATGACTAATCACTATCCCCATAAGCATTTTTGCATAAATGCACCTATAAAATAAATAGCTTAATAAAAATGCTAAAATTAGAGTAATCAGCAGTAATAAATGTGCTGAATAAAAAAGTAGATCACTCCTATCCATAAAACTTTAATTAAAGAACCCACACCATGGAAAACACAATTTCCCTCACTTTTTTATTCCCTACAAAATGCACTCAATATAGATCATTTAACAGAATCAGTGGGTCAGTGTGCAATGTGTATTGGTTCTCTGTAGCTGTGTATCAAGCTTTACACTAGATGTTGGAACATTGCTGCGAGGATTTGTGTGCATTCAGCCATGAGAGCATTACAGCATGTTTAGGATTTGTTCTGGATCACAAATCCCACTCCCACAGATCCCAAGTTACTGGCTGGCGCACCATCACTCCAGAGTGGACATTAACGTTTCCACAGACCAATGCTAATGGCTTTATATCACTCTAGCCGACCCTCATCATTGCCCATGGTGAGCTTAGACCCTCATTATTCCCCACGGAGCTTTTCTAGGCAGATACAAACTGTGTGTATCGACACCTCTTTCAGAAACTCATGCACTTAAAGGAGCACTTTGGCCAAACTAAGAAACATAACTATCGCTACATCTGTTGTAAACATTCTCACCGGCATCCTACAATATATGGACAAAAGTATTGGAATAGACCTGTTTTTCAGGATTTGGACTAGACCCAGTTTGGGGACGTATGACTGTACCCCAGGGCACAAGGCAAGCTCCATAAAGACATGGTCGTGGAGTTCAGTGTGGAAAAACTTGACTGGCCGGGCACAGAGCCCTGAACTCAACCCCATCCAACACCTTTGGGATGAACTGAAACGGAGATTGCGAGTCAGGTGTCTGATTCTTAATTGCTCTATAGAAAGTCAAGAATTCCCACAGAAACTTAAAAATCTTGTGGAAAGCCTTCCAAGAATAGTGGAAGCTGTTATAGCTGCAACAGGGAGACCAACTCCATATAAAAATCTATGTATTTGAATCAAGTGGCATTAAAGTCCATGTTGGTTCCAGGATGAGAGACCCCTATACTTTTGTCCATATAGTGTATTGCTGTGCCACGTTTTCTTTGTGAATGCAGAAGGAAGGCAGTTAGCGAATATTAATGCTCGGAAGCTGAATATCTTAACGCAGTTAGTTGTGTAACTGTAGTAACTATATATGAAATCATGAATTCTGTCAAACCAGTGAGGTTCAGGAATATAAAGCTTTGGACAAACATGTATGTCACAAACATTTTTATTTGCATCCTATAGCTGTGCTACATTTGTTCTACAGTGAGATTTTAAGTTTTTATTTTTCATAAGCTAGTGAGGTGAAGCTTATATTAGCACTAGGATGCTGGATATCCTATTAAAATATATTAAACTTATGTAATTACATCACAAATTAATCTAGTTTCAGGTCAGAATGCCACTTAAAAGAAAATGAATTTAATTAGAAGGAAGGCCCTGGATATTTTGCATGGAATAAAAATGTCACATTTAAGTTCCCAGCAGAGGACATTTTGAAAAAGACGCAAAGCATGTCATTTGACTGGGTCTGTACAAACTTTTGCATACCATTGAACTTTTCAGTTAACCCTGTGGGCCTGAAATGACAACAGACTGAGTTTTACTGGCAAACAAGGCGCATGCAAAGTGCTCTCTTCACAAATTTCGAATTCCTTAAATCTGTACTGAAGATGTTCTGGTGGCTGCGGACCCAAGAGTGGTGCGGTGGGTAGCACTGTTGCCTCACACTTCCAGGGTTGGGGGTTCGATCCAGGTCTTCTCATGGTGTCGTGAGTGTGTGAGCATGCCCTGAGGTGGGCTGGTGTCCCATCCTGATTGGGTCCCTGCCTTATGAAAGGCTCTGGGTACCTGTGACCCTATTAAGGGGTACCAAAAATGTTTGTGATCGCGTTTTTAACACAGATGTGTTCTATTTACACGACCAATGATAAACTATGCTGTTTTCTTTGTGAATGCAGAAGGAAAGCAGTTATCTAACATTAATATAGTCCGTCATATAACTGTAGTAACTGTAAAGTGAAAATGGACTTTCTGAAACGACAAATAGCTAGTTAGTCAAGTAGCTACCTATCTACATACCTTACCTTTGTTGATCTCCTTTTCTTAGGCTGTAAATGATCGACTGTAAGATAAAAGCATAGATGTCCATAAAGACTCTAGGCCAAATATTCTTTGCTAAAATAATTAACATTAAAGTGCTAACTGAAGTTTGATATAGCCTTAAGAGGTGGTTTGCAGTTAGCATTCACAGAAAATGTTGCTATGATTACGCATGGCTGTTTAATGTTAGTGTGTGCAGATAATTCCTTGCAGTGGTGCTGCAGTATAGGCAGTACAGTAGGCTTCAAAGTGGGGGGTTTGGGAGCAGATACTGGAAGCCTCCCTTAACCCTTCTGTGAATCAGAATGCTTATAAACAGGCGACCTGGTAAGTATGGAGCCAGCGCCTGGGAGTCACGTTTGTTTCCAGAATGCCTTGTGAGTTTCCTGTGCTCCAAAGCAAAAAGCAAAAAGAAGGAAACAAATCTAAAAGGCAAAAAGGAATGAGGATCCAACATTTATTTGCCCTTGATCTTACAATAAAACCATTAACAATGTTAGCAAAAAAAGACAAAAATTATATACAGAGACGGACAAACGAAAAGAAGCTGATAAAAGCAGTGGTTTTTTTGTACACCCCTACGTCATAGTCGGAGATGTGGACATGGGAGAGTGCTGACGTGCTTTCAGCTGGAGAAGAGAAAAGAAAAAGCCATTAAAAACCAGACTAAATCTAAAAATCATCCACTCTCCGAAGACTCTCAGCACAGCACTAGATACTTGCTTTTCTTTTTCAGGGGTAAAAACGGAGGAATGTAGAGCTTTTAAAAACAAGCAGAAAAAAAAAACTATTTTAAAGAGGCTTCACATTGTCCATTAACCGTCATTAATTTACCAACGACGATTCGTCAACTTGTTCGTCTGCCACCAATATCCAAGGAGTCAAGACGAGGGAAACGAAAAAATAAAATAAAAAACAAGAAGGGCTATGAGACCTTTACTCCAGGAAACCATTCCCGATCCATTCCAACAACATCCGCCGCATCATTTGGCCTGCCGCAGTCCTGATGTGTACGTTAAAAAAGTGGGGAGGCGTCCAAGCCTGGCCCCTGTTCACAGCTGCAGAGCTCCAGGGGAGAAGCTCTGGCAATAGAGGAGGAATGAGGAAACAGGCAGTGAACTTAGTGGCTGTATCGGCAAACATGGAGCTTTATCATTGGCTCATCTTCTCTGTAGTAACTGCTGTAACTTCAGATAACGTGGCACAAGTCTCATATATATATATTTTTATATATTTCAATCTTAAAAAAAGGAAAAAGTAAAGAAAAACAAACAAAAAAAAAGAAAGAAAGGGAAAACAGTCCAGGTGCAGCAGGGAAACAAGGTCACTCTGCAGCTGGCTCCTCGGTCGTGGTGGGTGCAGGCTCAGCAGGGGCAGCGGGGGTCTCCTCGGTTTTGGTGGTCTCTTCTGTGGGTGCGGCCTCCGCTGCAGGGGCGGGATCCTCTGCCTTAGGCTCCGCCTCTGCCTCCGGAGCTGGTGCTGCTTCCTCCTCAGCGTTCTCCTTGGTCTCCGCAGCTGGCTCAGCAGCCGGTTCCTCCTCTTTGGTCTCCTTGGCTGCGTGGCCGTTCTCCTCCACGGTGGGCGATGCGGCCCCTTCTGCCGCCTCCTCGCTGGCCTTCTTGCTCTTCTTCAGTGAGATGCTCTTGAAATTAAAGGAGTTTTTGAAAGAGAACCTCTTTTTCTTCTTGGTGGCCTCCTTGGCCACCTCCCCATCTGCTTTAGGAGCCTCTCCTTCTGTGGCGGGCGCGGCCTCAATGGCGTCCCCAGCCTCTGTTGTCTCCTTAGCAACCTCGGCTGTCCCATTTCCATCGGCTGCTACAGCCTCTCCTTCTGGCTTGGCAGACACATCTCCATTCGTTTTTACATGGCCATTCTCCTAAAATTGAAGAAAGATTGTTAGAAGATCATCTTGCTAATCACATTAGTGACCAAGAAGTGATTTGGACAGTAATATAAATAAAATATCAAATAGAAACCTAACCATTTAACTGAAACACCACGTGTCTTTTATCTGGACAGAGATTAGGCCTATTTCCTAACTACACAGCATTCCGAATGGAGATACTCCACTAAAAGGCGAATATGACTCAGTCAAAGGGAACAGATTTGCATTTCTCACTGTCATATATACAAAAAATATATGAAAAGTATACAAAAAAATGAAAAGTAGTCACTGGATAATACACCATAATGTAAAAAAACAATAATAAAACAAACTTGTTTGCATTGAAAAGCGTATTTATGTTCAATTAACTGAATGAGTGTGTGAAAAAACCTGACAGTATCTATTAACGTTCAGTTTATCGCACAGTAAAATGAACCTCACAGATGCAAAGTTCAGATATGCCTCAGGCAGCAGTCAGTGGGTATGCATAATGTGAATGTATGCTGCGGTATAACTGCTCAAGAGTGGTATTTAATAAAACTATTGCATTGTGCTTACTGATAAAGCTAGACATGCTGGAATATAATGCATTCTGTAAAAATGAATTCACTGTTTACTTTTATTTGGTGATGTAATTGCTTAATTCTGATATAAAAATGTTGATAATTTTCAGCATGTAAGTATTTAAATATATATATCATAAATAAATATTAATTCTTAATGATAGAAACACAATCTCTGTACATACATACACATCTAGAGATATATACAAGTTAACATACGTGTATAAACGCACTTAATTTTGCAGTTCATAGTTTGGCCGCGGGGTGCGCTGTATCTACATTTTAGCGTGCGCCGCTGCGATTGCACTATTTGGGCAAAAGGCGGCGCTGCGGATCTGCGCAGATTCTCCGCGGGAGGAAACAAAGAGGACGACGTCGATGAGACCCGTTCTTTCTTTAACAACTTACGTCCAAAAAAATTGAGCCAAATTGGTGCTCCATCATCCTAGATAGCGTTTTTAAGGACAGATGGGCAAATTCAGCCCCACAGCGCAAATTCAGTCCCACAGCGGATTTAACCGGGGAAACCGCACCAGACAGTGCGATCAGTACAGTTCAGACCCACACCACCTGCACCGAGAACAAAAGAGCGCACACCACGCGCGCACAGCTCGGCGCAAGATGCGCAAAAAACAGACGTGTTTTTTCGCCTGCCTGTTGATGTTAAGTCTTTGTGTGTGTGGGTGCCCCCTCGCACCCCCTTCATTTGCATGCTTTGCGCTCTTTTGTTCTTAAAGCTGGGTTGCCAGTTTCAGCGCCAACACAAACCACGACGGAAATTTCATTCGTGGGTAAAAAATGTTCAACTAAATATATTTGAACCTCGATTTTTTTAACCTGCATCCCTCCATAAATAAAGCCCCAAAGTCTTCAAGCCCAGATCCACCAGTATATAATTCGCGAGGCGCGAGATCAGCCAAGCTGGACTTAATATAATTCAAACTGAAATTCTGGAGAGCATCAAAGTATCTTGATGATGGTTCCTCTAGGAGAAACCCAGTGTGCTTGCAAACCCCATTGACCAGACACAGCGAGGGGGAGAGAAAGAAAGAGAATGAGAGAGATCTAGAGGGGTGAGAAAAACAGCGCTGGTTGGGACCTGACTGAAAAGGCAATTAAAATAATAAAATGAAAAAAATTAAACATACCTGGCCATTGGCTTTAGCTGCTGCAGTCTCAACCTCAACCCCGCCCTTAGACGCTTGAGAACCCATCTTCGTTTGTCTCCTCAATAAAACCCAAATTCACGGAGGAAAAGAAGAAAGAGAAATGAAAGAGGTGTTCGGCAAAAAAATTAACCCCCTCCAAAAATGGCTCAGAATTTACAGCTACAGTATTTTTTCTCCTTAATAATGCAAGGAATGAGATTTAGATTTAGAAAGTTGTAAAATCACATCCACACGACTCCACGGTGAGAGCAGTGTGAGGGTAGGGGAGATGCTGCTCTGTGTATTTGTGAAGCTCAAGCCCCGCCCACCCCGTTAGACTGGAAGTCGAGGGTCCTGGGGGAGGACTGTTTAGTAGCCAGGGGGCGGGGCTTGTTCGGATTACTATTCAGTCCTAGACGAAGTGGGCGCGTTCCATCACAATGGACGGGGCTTAAGCACATGGGGGAGGGGCTTACACAATTTCCATCAACATAGAAGTTAGCCTTAACATTTGTGGAGCTACTAAAAACAAAGACTCCTTGGACAAAAGTATTGGGACGCCCGACCATTGCTATACTTTTATACTGTTGTACTGTGTATATTGGTTATATATTCCATACTGTTCATACTATTTGTAAAATTTTTAATGTGTGCAAACCCCTAAGAATCCATACTTAAGCTGCTATTTATACTTGGTTATCCTGGTACACTGTGTATACTGGGTATTATCTATACCTACGTATTGTTTTCTTATAGAACGTTTTGTTTTCTTATAGAATTCTTATAGAACGCTCAAACCTTTGAAAATGTATACTACTGCTGTTTCCATTTGTTTCATACTGTTTTATACTGTTATACTATTTACACTAGCTGTACTGGTTATACATTTTTTCAACAGATATTTTATTTTACTTATATTTATTTGGTTACACCAACATGTACGTTTAGTGACATTACATTCAAATACATAGACTTTAATTTGGAGTTGTTCCCCCCCACTGTGTGCTGTGGTGTGTTCACGTATGACAGAATGGTGACTTTCACTTCATGTCACTTTTTGCACCTATAACAGCTTCCACTCTTCTTGTAAGGCTTTACAACAAGATCTTGGAGTGTTTCTGTAGGAATATGTGCCCATTCATTCTGTAGAGCATGAGGTCAGACACTGATGCTGGATGAGAAGGCCTGACTTTCAGTCTCCATTTACATTCATCCCAAAGGTGCTGGATGGGGTTGAGGTCAGGGCTCTTCCACACCAAACTCATCCAGCCATGTCTTTATGGAACTTGCTTTGTTCACTGGGGCACAGTCATGCTGGAATAGAAATGGGTCTTTGCCAAACTGTGTTAACAATTTGGAAGCATGCCATCGTCCAAAATGTCTTTGACTGCTGATGCATTAAGATGGGAGCAGGGGGCCTAACACAAACAGACATGTCCCAATACTTTTGTCCATATAGTGTATTTATAGCAGTTAATATTAGGGTGAATGAACTATTCATCAAAAAATGACTTATTTTCTAATAAAAAGTTTAGAAGTGTGTTTTTAAGAATAGCTTGCATCCTAGCTCACCACAGTCTACTGTGCTAAGTTAGCATTGCTAAAGGAGCAAACTCTGAACAAAAGCTAGGATTTGTTCGAAAACGCTAAACACTACTACGAAACATTCCTCCTGAGTGTGAGGACTTATTGGTGTAAAGTGTCCATTTGTCATTCGCAAACAGCACAGTGCGAACAACACAGAACTGTTCTCTGCATTTAACCCATTCAGTGGGTAGCCAGGAACACAATGCCTGGGAAGAGCAGTCTGTGGGGGCGATACCTTGCTCAATGGTACCTCAGTGCTGCCACTTATCAGTCCTGGGATTCAAACCCATACCTTATGATTGCAACTCCCTAACCACTAGACCACCAGCTAACCACTAGACGTAGGGGTTCATGCTGAAAAAACTATTAAAAGCATTAGTAAATAAAACACAATATAAAAAGTGCCCTCAGCAAAAACATGCTACATTTATTTCAGTTTGTGAGTTCACAGTCTTTTATTATCTTCATGCATTGTTCTCCTGTTTGAATGCACAGATTTGCACAATCACGGCAAGTCACATTTTGAGTTGAAACAATGAACAGAAAAGATGTGTGCATGTTTCCTCTTTGATGTTTTATGCTGAGAATTAGATGGCTCACATTTCACATTATCATTTAGAATGACATTTTCACCTGTTGACAGTGATGGTGAAAGAGAATGGAGCAATGTGAATGCATATGTTTATGTCAAATATAGACAGTGCAGAACAATTGTGTTTTGGTAATAAATCTTACCAACATTAAATAATTTTGCAGTTCATATAGAAAGTGTGCATTTTCAACTGTTTTTCTACTTCAAATGCAACTGGAGCCATTTTGTTTTAGAAAATAAAGCCAAAAAATTAACTTAATCATCTTCCTCACACGTTTTACCATGTCATTTCCAATACAATATTTACAGACAGTCAGCATTCCTGAGGCTACATGACATAAGTCTTTATAAAACCTTTATAAAAACGTATTCCATCAGGTGTCAAGTTGTCATGAAGACTCCTGATGTCCACTCCAGCCAGTGTTGTGACACTGATGCTTACTGGAATAAACCTTCATAATTGTCTGTATACATTCATGCCAGTTGTCATAAAAGGCTTATGCAGGTGTTGTGTAGAATGATGAACACTTCCCTTACCATTTATTTCATTTTGGTTTTTGAATACTGGACATCAATGCTTGGGTTTTTTAATGATTCTGTTCACTGCTTGTGTTATGAAGTCTCAATGGACACAGATGTCTCCAAAACAACCGAATTGAATTGAATTCCAGAGAAGAGGTTTCCACAACGTGTTGAATACCAAGCAGGCACCACAGGAGGGAGAATTTCCAGGTAAGAGTGTCTGTTTTATGCGTTCTAACATGTGGAGGAAGCATTATGTCTGGCAATGTAGTTGTGCACCTCAATAGTATTGTACCAACCAAACTAGTTTCTGTTTTTGATTTTATCAGTTCACCCTGATTTCTGTGCCATGTGTCCTTAAACTGATAGCAGTGTTGAAATGTCTTACAGCTGAGTGTTGGAACACACCGAACGTGTCTGTACATGCCACCAGTGTCCTTTGCCACTGTATTTTGATCCTAGCACTCAACAAGTCACAAAACCTCAGCCAGGAAGCCGGGCTGTTAGTCTATTTTTCATTCAAGACATGTCCTTTATGAAAGCTTTCCATGGTTCACTTCAGCCATTTGGTGCAGTTCCAAAAGTGAAAATGTGCCTAGAAGTCCTCAGGTTGGCCGCATCCATTTCATGTTATGACAGGAGCTTGTGCGTCCATGTAACTTTATACACTTCATGTCCAAAAGTATCTAGACAGTATCTAAACATCTGTTCTTTAATGAGAAATTCTTTCATTAGTAATGATTACTAAAAGAATGGGACACTCTGAGCCTGTGGTCACAATGCCAATCAGCTAAAGGGATATGATGCCCCTCAACACTGGTCTGTGGTGGTCTCTGAAGTAGTGGGATGCCTTTTGAGAGGAATGGCATTTGTAACCCAGAACTGATCATCTAACTTCAGTGCTTAATCTCATAAATGCTCTCATGGCTGCAATCAAATCCCCACAGAAAGGTTGCAACATCTAGTCTTCCCAGCAGAGCCATCTCCCTACAATTCTTCCTGGAACAATCTCTTCATTAATGACACACATTTTTCAACAATTTGTGCTTCAGTGGTTTTAGCCCAGACAGCCTAGACTTCCATCACACATTACTGAGCGTTTAGCAATGGTTCTTTCTTGTCTTTTTGGTAGGTACAAACTACTGCATACAAGAGACACCTCAGAACACCTGCCATTTCGGAGATGCTCTCACACAAGCGTCTAGAAATTTGACTCTTTTCAATGCCATTCTGTCAGTGCCGTCATTTTTCTGCTTCCAAGCACATCAACTTCAGGAACTGACTGTTGACTTGCTGCCTAATACATCCCACCATATGACAGGTTCATTGTCACAACAAATTAAATGTTATTCACTTCACCTGCCAGAGACTTGTGCAAAAAATCATTTTATATCTTACATTTTACCCCTCCCCACTATATACTATACAAATGCATGCACACTGCTCTGCAAATTAATCTTCCTGTAAAGGATGAATGCTTATTTTCATAAAAAACATAATTTGACCCATGGAGCCCAAACATTTGCAAACGAGTGCACATTTATTATTTTGAAAATAAACTGTTGGACTCTTTCAAGAGGTTTAAAACTCTCTGCTATTCAGTCAAGCAAGAGAAAAACATCTATGGAGATTTTCTTCACATTAAACAGTTTCTTGCTATGCTTTGGATGTATTTGATTTCAGCCTCATGTTCACCAGAGTGTCTTTTTGGTATGAAAGGCAGGTTTTAAATGAATGCCCAGGTTTCTTTTCCAAACTGGTGTTAAAAGCACACATTGAAGCTGTGTTGGCCCAAAGGTGATGAGTAATGATGTCACAACAGCAGGATCAAATATGTTGCCTTTGGATTTATTCCCAAAGTAGTTTTTTAGCAGCAGTTTCTTCATTTTTTTTATCTTTTATGTGAAGAAACATGTGAAAATCTAAAGACCTAAAGAATATGTTTTCTTCCAACGTTCTCAGTGAGGAGCAGGTTTTTGCTGATCTTGAGGCGAAACAGCGACAGCATTCAACAAGAATACATGTCGACCACAAACATCTGAATGCCACACACCCATAATGCTTCCCCACCCCCTTTCCGCCCCCAACCCAAATGCAGCCCCTCTCTCTGTTGGTAGCAGTGGTATGTCAGGAATGCTGTAGCCACCCAGTGGTCTCTATTTCCTCTCAGCTGTCCCAATAATCTCCCTAGCAGAGGGGTTAGCCCCAGGCCCATTTGATTCCTCAAGGCAGAATTGGGTGGAAAGAAGGAGGGATGGATGGGTGTTGGGGAAGGGAGGGGGATACTGGATGCTTTTAAACCAGCCCAACATTCTCCAGCGAACCAGCCCAGTGTTCTCCAGTAGACCAACCCAAAGTTCTTGACAAGCCAAATCAACATTTTCTGCTGACATGGCTGAATGTTTTTCAACATACCAGTCCAACATTCTCCAACCCACCAAGCCTACCTTCTTCATCACACCAGCCCAACAGTCTCCAATATATCTACCCAGGGTTCTTCAACAGACCAACCAAACATACTCCAACCTATTGGCCTAATGTTCTTCAACATTCCAGCCCAATATTCTTCAACGTACCAGCCCAATGCTCTTTAAAATACCAACCAAACATTCAACATACTAGACTTTGCTTGATATGAGTTCATTTGTATAAAATCCAGGGATGTTAGTATTACTCATTGCAAATTCCTGTTGTGTTCCTGTTGTTTTTCCCCATGTTGCTTATCATTCAGCTACTACCGAAAACTAGATCTTCTGTGTAAGTTAAGCAGTTCTGCATGTAAAATACACTCCGATAAAGGTTTAAGGAAGTAAAGTAATCATAATTAAAAAGGAATAGTCTGAAAATGCATTTGTACTAATTGATGGTTACAAGATTTCATACACTGTTGGCACTGTGAGCATTTTAAAAGACCTTTCTTTAAAGGATTCACTGAAAAGTATCCATATCTTTATTCTCCCTCTCAACAACAGGAGAACTTCAGATCCCCTCACTTGACTTATCTGATATTTCTTCACCATGTTTCAGCAATGGCTTCTTCACAAGAACGTAAATGGCTGAAGTAGCTGTGAAGGTGCCATGCACTGTTGCCAAATGCTTTGTCCTTCCGGCTGAAGAATCAATCAAACACTGTTCGATTTTAGTTAGAACACTGATCATCTTCATACATAACAATCTATTACATTAGTCTCTTGGCTAAAGCAACAAATTTCAGACTCTAAACACGGCCATGGTTGTAGCTGACTGGCTACTATTAACTGTAAATGTGCGACTGTCGCTTTAAAGCCAAGTGCATTCAATAACCTACAATTTATGCAAATGTTGTAGACAATTGCATCTGGGATTCAAGAGTGTCTGTGTGTGCGTGTGTGTGTGTGAGAGAGAGAGAGAGAGAGAGTGTGTATATGTGCGAGAGTATGTCTGGCAGTGTGGAACTGCAGTGTTAGTGGGTCAGTGTGCCAGCAGCAGCTCCTCATCAGCACAGTCACGTACTACAGCTCTCTCCTTTTCTCTCTCTCCCCCACCCCACCCATCCCCTCTCTCACACTTACACACTCTCTCAGACAGATAGGGGAAGGGAGGCTCCGTTATGCAGTCAATAGGTTGGAATTGGGCTTTAATGGGTTTAATGCATGAGGAGGTTTGTGTGTGTGTGTGTGTGTGTGTGTGTGTGTGTGTGTGTGTGTGTGTGTGTGTGTGTGTGTGTGTTTGTGTTTGTTTTTATACCTTTTCAAGACAACAATGCCCTGGCTTTGTTAGGAAAAGAGGAAAACAGAGAAAAACAGGGCTGACCACAAAACACCATATGTCATTTGTCAAAGTAATGTGTGATTCCTGAGGTTTTATACACAACATTACCACCACCACTGGCAGGTAAAGTAAATAACATTGATTATCTTCTTCCAGTGGCACCAAAACTGGTCCAAAGAAGGGCAACCAATGTGTGGGTTAAGGGTCACTGACGTCCAAGACTCAATGGTGTATGTGGGGCGTAAAAAAGAGATACATTACCACAAATTGCCAAGAAAGCTATGATAGAAAGTGTCGAGGCAAACAGGGCATCACAGCTTACGGTGTAGCTGCAGACTAGTCACAGTGCCCCCACCCCAGGTCACCAATGAAACATCTACAATGGGTATAAGAGCACCTTTAACCTTTAATGTAGAGCAATGGAAGAACATGGCCTTGGCCTAATGAATTATGTTCTTTTACATCAGGTTAATGGCTGGATGTGTGTCATTTACCTAGGAAATGATTTCACCAGGATGAACCACTGGAAGAAGGCTCTGCAGTGGATGCTCTGGGCAACGTTCTGCTGGGAAACCCTGGGTCTTGATGTGGACACATGTTCATGCCCATACCACCTATCTAAACATTATTGACAATCAAGAACACTGTCATGGCAACAGTATCCCCTAAAGATCTTTTTCAGCATAATAATGGGCCCTGCCACACTACAAACATTGTTCAGAAACAGTTTGAGGAACATCTCAAAAGGTTCAAGGTGTTGACTTGACCTTCAAGCTCACCAAATCTCAGTGCGATCGAGCATCTGCGAGACCCACTGACACACCATTTCACATCTTACAGGAATTAAAAGACCTGTTACTAACATCCTGGTGTCAGATACCCCATCACACCTTCAGGGGACTTGTGGAGTCCATGTTTCAACAAGTCAGAGCTGTTTTAGTGGGACGAGAGGGACTTAAACAATTTCATACAGGTGTTTTTAATGGTAAGGCTGATCGTAATTTGGAAAACAAATGGTGTATATTATTATTTCATATAAATGGTAAGCGTACAGGATAAGACAAAGGGTTCTTTAAGTAAAATGTCAAATAATTTTGAAAGTTTCACTCAATATAAAGGAAGACTGCTGCATATAACACATATTTAGAATATTATTACACACAGATACTTACATAAATATAATGCATTTGGCATATAAGTACGATCGCATGCCCTGATAGTGTGTAAAATCTCCCTCTCTTACTCCGACACAAACATGCATGTGAATACTGCTTACAGTTTGTCCTTGCAACTGGGGTTAGTTCTGTCCTTGGAAGGGGAAGAGAAAGAGTAGACAGAAGACAACACACAGAAGACACACACACACACACACACAAGCACACACAGTGAGATAGACAGACAGCCAGAGCAAGACTGTGTCTTTTTGTCTCATGATTTTGTTCCAGTTGCATTTTTACCCATCTGCTACTGCAGACAGGTTGCCATGGTGTTATATAGCAAGCCCTTTTTTATGTAGCATGCGCTTGTGTGTTTGACCCAGTTTTAACCCCCCTCGCCCCCCATCCCTCCCTCTCTTCATTTCTCTTGGCCTGGATACCCCTCCCCCCACCCCTTTACAATAACAGGCAGGGATGGAGGGAGAAAGCTTCACATGGAGCATCAGTTCCAGCCTTTAAAGGAGCAAAAGAGTAGAAACAGCAACAGAAAGATACAGACAATTCACTGATGCCCTAAAACTAAGCATTAAAGACAATGAAATTGTGCTTTACACACCAACCAGGAATGTGTGAGGCATATATGTGTCAGCAAATACTTTTAAACATAAACAAACAAACAAAATCAAATGTAGAATACTTTTGTTTTGAGAGCCCACTGTAGATATTCACACTATATTTGACTAAAATCCAAAGCATGAATGCAACTAAACCTAAAATCAAATGTAAAATCTAAACCTAATCTTAAAGCTGATCCTAAATCTATACTCTTAAAACAAGGTGCCACACAGGTTACCACAGACAAACCATTTTCGTCAATTTGCACATTAGCAGTTAGCATTAGCAGACTGCAAATACAAAAGAACACAAAAGAAACAAGGAAATAACTCTCTTTGCCCACATGTTTAGACAGGGCACAGCTTATTAATACTAAATAAATTAAGATAACTTGAACATTTGGGTGGAAAAGTTTAAAACACTAAAATACGAGGACAAGACAAAGAGCAGTCATGCTACATGCTGCTGCAAGCTTTTTCTTTTAATGGCGGTTGAGAACTTTTCAGTATACAATCCGCATTAGACCGATCCACGTAAAACTGAGGGGTTATTGTATGTGGTATACACACGTGTGTTCGTTCAAACGTTTACAACAGTTATAAACCTATATAACTGTATATAGTACAGCTTTAACCATTAGTAAAGATAGCCAATACATTTTGGGCGTCAAAACCACTGCACTTCTTTTGAGAATTGCCACCTTTTTATGGCATGACTGACAGTTGAGTGAGATTCTCTCAGCCAATGAGACGATAAATAGAGATGGAGAAAGGACACTGAATTAAAACATTAGGCTCGTCAGTGTTAGCCACTTCCCTAAGAAAATCCATTAGGTCTCTACCTTGTTAGCTTATTGACCATGGATCGTTGGAAACTGGGCCATTTCTGTTCAAATAGATGTGCCAGGTCAGCCTAATGGGAGCTGTCTTTTGGGTGACTGACTGTTAGTGATTGATTAAGCATTGATCTGGCAGGGAAGGTGTATTTATTGCTCTTCCTTCATGTGAGTTGATGCAGTTTAGCCTTTAATTTATGACTACCACTGAAACAGTTTTCTTTCATGGAGAGTCGCTGGCCTTGTTTTATAAAGAACAAATTAAAGAGACAGAGTGGAATCCTGTCACCAATGAATACACGGTGAGTCTGAGCTAGAAGAAGGATGTTTGGCTAGCAGATAGTAGATAAGGGTGTTGTTAAGGTCTGGCTATGAACACTGGCGGGTAATCAATGGCAAGATAGTAGAAAGGTCTTCAGAGACCAATGGGCAGAGAAGAAACAGGGCTAGAAGTATGGACAATGGCTAGAAGTAAAACTGAAAAAGGTACAAAATGCATATTTAAAAGTAAAAGCATATTTTGGTGAACATTTTACACATTTACTATTACTGTTTCAGCGATGATATGTTTTGTTACTGTGCCTTATGTAAATGAAATCTATTCTGACTGGCTGCACTGTATTGCAACTTATTTAGAAAGCAGTCTGGACTGAAACTCTTCTTATAACAATGTTCACATACTACATCACAAGGAATTCTTTTTTTTCACAATATGGTCATTCGAGGAAAGCCAGAAGCAAAGTTAATGATTGAGAAACTTTAACTGGCAATAAAATAATGTCAGCGTAATCCATTCATCCATATTTCTAGCTTCAATTTAAACTCAGAACCCAAACAGCAAAACTGGTGGCACAACTAAAGACACCCTCCTACCTACCAACCAAACAAAACAGTGATAAAACAGTAGTAGTTGCTATGCTGAGAAATACGTTTTGCATCTCCATGTTTTTAAATAACAATGAGTCAGAAACAATATCAGAAACCACATCAACAAATCTATTAATGATTGCTCCATATTGTGAGTGTGTGGTCATTTAACAATGAAGTTTGTGTAATTTGTAGGGTGTGAATACTAGTTAGCCACATTAGCTTTGTAGCTTTGGGTGAAAAAATAAAGAAGCAAATGACAACTGCTGTAGCCTGCAATGATGAGTATATGTTAGAGATTTTTGTGACATCACAAAATATTGGGTTCAAAATGGGGTGTTTAATCAGATTAGTATTCATGCTTGGACTTTATAGACTGAGTTTTGATGAAACTCTTATCTTCAACACAAAGCAAGCATTTTAGTTTGCAACACTGTGGTGCCTTGAAATTGATATCATGTTATGAAAGTACTTCTTCTTTTATGAAATTTCCGCTTCAGAGATAGTCAAGTCATGAATAAGGGGAGTTTGAGTGAAACACCGCAACAGAAATGCCAGGCAGAAAACACACACTAACCAAGATAAAATATATAAGAGTAAGATAAAAGACAGAAGATTTTCTTATGATCGCAATGATGTGTGTAACCAAGAAACCAAGGTGAAGGTGGGGGATTTGTGGAGGATGGGTGAGACCTCATGACCTTTAAGTATGCATGTGTGTGTGTGTGTGTGTGTGTGTGTGTGTGTGTGTGTGTGTGTGTGTGTGAGTGAATGGTAATGTGAATGGTAATCTGATTAAAACAAAAATTACTCTAGGAATGGCCTATAAATTAAAATGCAGACAGATTTTGCTAGACGTCACTGTATTATGGATTACATGCATGTATTCGTATATGTATGGAGACACACACATGATGCACGCACACACACACACACACACACACACACACACACACACACACACACACACACACACACACACAAATATGATGAGGGCGCCATCATATCATCAGGTTAAGATTTAATCTGACATCATCTCTGTGTTTATTCAGCAGGCTTGATATTAAAGGTGTGACTTTAGCAGAGTGATGGAGAGAATGAAAGGGAAAGAAGGACAGGAGAAATGGATTGAATGGGGAGGGTGTGAGATTAGGGAGAGATGGGAGAAGAATGAGAGTGAATGGTGATTGAGGGTTTGTTAGATTAAAATAAAGAAGGGTGCAAAGGGACAGGGGAAAACGTATGGTGTACGCTGTCACCAGGCTATAGGTTTGAATTCCTCACAAGGATGGAATGGTGGGCTCTCCTGCCCAATGGCAATACAAAATCATTTGTGGAAAATCAATGAACAAATCCTCTACAGATTATATACTTAAAAATAGCATTTTTTATATTTTAGTCCACAATGTCTATTTGAGGTATCTACCAAAATGTCTTCCATTCAAACTTATTTCAGGCTACTTATGTTTTTTATCTACAGAGGTAGCCAATCGTAATCAATAGTAAGCTCATAAACACAACATTGCTTGGTCCTTGCTCTCCTCCAAGCGTCTTCAGCTGCTCTACAATATTGTGTGAAAATACACAGTGGCTTCACACCTCGTAGGGGAAACCCTTGCTTGCCTTCACACCCTCGGGCTGGTTGCAGTGCGAGAGAGGAGAAGCAGGTTAACCGTTAATACCGAAGAGATCATTTGGAATCCGATTAGAAAAAGATTATGAACATATCCATGCAATCCATTAACTAATCATAATGTAAAACACTGACCTAAATTAAACATGCTCACTTATTAACTTATTAACTTCTATAATGTCTCAATTTCAAAAGATCCAGCTTGCATACTTTTTGGTCAGAATCAGTGCACGACAGCCTGAATGGGAATCTTAAAAACAGTCATCGGGGCTTTGTGAAATCTAAAATTCCATCACTTTGAAACAATTCCCAGTGAATACACAATCATGATTAATTGAATACACAAACATGATTAAAAAGTCTATATACTAGTGGAATACAGACAATAAAAACTGCATCATTTTTAGATTGTTTTAGAGTATTTTAACTGATTCTAATTGATTTCAACATCTAGATCAAGGCACCTCACCACGTCTATTATTCTATGATTTATCACATTTCTATAATTATGTCTACCTCCAGGACCAGATCTTACAGACCTTAGTTGACAAGACAAAATGATGAACACTGGACTGAAAGCCAGTATTCATAAGACAAAACCTACAATAGTTTCATGACAAAAATCCTACAATAATTCCAACAAGCATTAGCCATCTTAAAGGCTGCATTTTACCATGGCAGTTGTTATGAAAGGTTTATGTATATGTCATGTAGTCTTCAGATGTCAAAACTGGCCTTCAGTGAAATGTTACAGACAAAACAAGGAGTTTTTTGTAAGCACAGACACTGTATTGTGCCATTGTAATTTGATTTCCACTATTTTTGCATATTTGTTGCACTATACAAAATATAATTTGCGGAGAGCATGAAAACACAATTTCTTTCATTTGCTTAAGTAATAGGGTTTAGCAACATCTATATCACCCATGTGGAAAAGTAACCCACCCCCCAACCTTAATAACAGGTGATCCTTAAGCAGCAACAACTACAACCAAACGTTTGGAGCCAAACTGGAAACCTGTCTTTCACACCACGGTGGAGGAATTCTGGCCTCTATTCTTTGGCAAATTACTTTCATTCAGCCACACTAAAGGGCTTTCAAGAAAGACCAGCCCATTTAAGGTGTGGCCACAGCCTCTCAAAGGGGTTAAGGTCAGGACTGTGACTGGGCCACTACAAAAGTTTTGAGGCATTTTGTTTCATTTCAGCTCATAGGTGGTTCTTGTGCTTTTAATCATAACTGCCATGACTCGTTTGCATTTGAACCTGACATTTTTCTGCATGATTTTCTATTGGTGAAAAATCTAATTTCTACTTTGTGGTTCCATCAGTTACAGCAACTAGCAAGCAAGAAAATGTCACCACACCATCACACTACTACTGTTTAGTGGGTCTGTGTGAGGTTCTTATTGTGTAGGTTAACACCAGATGTAACAAGACCTGTGTTTTTTGGCAAATGCAAAATAAACGTTTATGTTCCTCTTGGTTAGGAGTGGTTTTCAGACTGCAACTCTCCCACGTGTATCATTTTCACCCAGTTCCCTTTCTGAGAGTTGAAACATAAATGGTGACCTTGTCTGAGGCCTGTAGTTCTGACTTCTTTTTGAGTTCCTAGATGAGTTGTTGTTGTACTCTTGGAGGAATTTTGGTAGGCTGGCCACTTGTAAGAAGATTCCTTACTGTTCTTCACTGTTGTTTGCTCATGGGCGGCGGAATAATGTTTAATGGGGTGGGGGGTCTACGTTTTCATGCGCATAGCTCTACACATTGGCTGTTGTCCGGGCAGGGGGGTGTCCACGCAGCACTTTACCTCTCGGCTGTAGTCCAGGAGGGAAAAGGTGTGTGTGTGTGTGTGTGTGTGTGGGGGGGGGGTGCTCTACATCTCAACTGTTTTCCTGTGAGGGAAAAGTGGGGGGATGAAACAAATTCTTTTGAAAAATGTGGGGGGTGCTATAATGGTTCTGGTGCCCAAGAGTTTGCTGGAGTCCCAGAGCCTTAGCAATTTCAAACAGATATTTTGCTACCTTTCTTTCTCATCACTTTCTGAATGTGTTTTAATTGCCTTGAAAGGTTCTGTTTAAGTGATGTTTAGATTCAGCAGGACTGGCAGTACATGCTAAAATAACAAAACCCAATTTTCAACTAAATGTGTTTAATTGGTTAAAACTAAGGGGGTTGCTGGATAAATAAAAGAAGTTGTCATTTAAAACCTATAGTTTGTGAGTATACTCTGGTGTTCTTTGTCCTTAATTATTCTCTGAAACAATGAAGTTTGACCAAAATGCAAAAATTGTAGACATGCAAGTGCTTTATGCATCTGTCTGTCTGTCTGTCCCCCCTCTATCTCTCTCGCTCTCTCTGTGTCATAAATCTTTCAGCCTAGTCCCTGAAGCTCTCTTTCACCCAAACACAATCCGCACACACATACACACACATTCATGGAGATGCAGTATGTTGAATGTTGATAGATGATGGTGTGTGTCCTTTGGCCTGTGTTGTAGATAAGGTCATACCAGAGAGGCAACGTACACACACACACACACACACACACACACACACACACACACACACACACACACACACACACACACACACAC
>JBBJLR010000153.1:19621834-19635783 GCA_037577145.1 Brachypetersius gabonensis
GAGAGAGAGAGAGAGAGAGAGAGAGAGAGAGAGAGAGAGAGAGAGAGAGAGAGAGAGAGAGAGAGAGACAGAGGGTGTGTGTAGGCTACACATGTTTCAACTATTCACTTTCTAACACTGGTCACTTCCAGTGTGATACATTGTGCAACACACATTTATTGGGGACCACAAAATAAAAGGAGGAATTAACCCCTTGGGTCACATGAGAGAAAAGTTAAAATATGTCAGTGCAAGTGTGCGTGTGTGGTAAAACCCCTGCCTCAGAGAATAGGCTCACCCACAGCACCAAAATATGAATTCAAACTTTTCTTTCCTGATGTAAATATAGACCAATATAAGTCTGTCCAAACTTGACTATGTCCTGAAACAAGTCTATCTAAACCCAACTGTTTTTAATAAGTTTGTCAGAACCTGATTGTATCCTGAAATAAACGTGGCCAAACCCAACTGTTTTCTGATAAAAGGTTGCCTGAACCCAACCCCCAAACCGTTTTTATTCCAAATAACACCATATCCTAACATATAGGTTGTCTATTGTGTCCAATAGAAACCCTATATGAACCCAACTCTATCCCAACAACATTTGAAATTTGCCTCTCATTCAGATAAATATCTGAGTGTATCCCCAAAAATAGTTTTGCACCCAACTGTATTCATTACAAACTTAACTATATCCAGACAGAATTTGTCAAAACCTGATTGAATCCAGACAAAAATTTACCCAGTCGTGTCATGACAGTTCTGTCCATTTTTTAAACAGCTACTAAAGTGGAAATATGTTTATGATGACAATGCTTAGTGGAGGACTCACATACACAAATCTAACACAGCACATACTCGTTATCAGACATGTCCCCTTACACCAGTGTGTGATGCAGTCTGCAACTGCTGGCCACTTTAGTTGAGTAGACATCAGAGAAGCCAGTGTTCCCAGGGACAATGATCAGATGATGGTGTGCATCCTGCCAAGTGGAGCCAGACTGCTGGTACCGCTGTGGACTGAACCAATAGCCGCCTCGACCTTGGTGAGGAGTGCGAAAACTTGGTAGATCTGGAAGGTGGTAGCGGTTAATGTAGAGTGGCTCATAGAGACGTAGCTGTGGCCTGCTACAGGGAGAGAGAGAGAGAGGGGTACTTTTTTATAATAAAAATGAGGTACGTGAAAAATGCCTGAGATATTTTGGACTTAAATGATGGGTGGGAATATGGAGCTAAAGTGTAGTGATCTTTCATACCGATCAGAATCTTGGTTTCTTTCCACAACCTGGTTCCACAAGAACCAAAGTGTCTTTAGCTGTGTCTGACCGACTACTATTGATGGAGCTAGCTTTACATTGGAGTGCAGCTTGTTAAAAGTGATCCATTCTCTTTCACTCGTCCTGCTTTATCTGCGTAGGTTGTAGAATTGTGTGGAATGAATTCTATAGCCCTTTATTAAAAAAGAAAATTGACTGGATCTGAGGCTAACACTTACTAGCATTGTTACTTCCAGTACTCCAGGTTACATTAACATTTACATCACTTATCAAGAGTGATGCACACAGGTAGATGCAGATTCTAAGTCTAATTTCTGCCAAAAAATAAAATCATTTCTGCGAACAATATTAGCATTCAAACCGAAATGTTTTTAAGTAAACTTTTTTCTTTAGGAGAAAGAAAGGAAAGTTCAGAATTATACAGAGTATGAAGTTCTGCTTCACCAGTCACCAGAAGAAACGAGTCGCATCCTGCATTCTTCAGTAACTGGCACAGCAACATAAGCAATGCTGTTTTTATGTGGATGGCGGAATGGCATGCAAGTTATGGCGTACAAGAAAGTTTCCCACATCTATTTCTTTACACACATGCATGGCTGGCACACAGCCACACTGGCCTGCTACTGAGTGATTTACAGAAGCACTGTGGTTCTGCTTAAGTGGCACGGGAGCCGGGGAGGGAGGGAGGAGAGCAAAGGGTAGGGGAGGTGGGGTACATGCAGAAATCTGAAGAAAGGGTGGAGAGAAAAGGAAAGGAATACATAAGGGTAAGCAAGGAGGACCAAATAGTTTGGATAGGATGGGAAAGAAGAAAATAATAAATATATATACTATGGCCTTATTGTTGTTCTTCCCAGACCAAGCATCAAACATTCTGATATTAAATTACAAGTGAAAAGAAAAGCTACAAAACTGATATCAGTGTAAAATGTAAACACTCAACACTTATCCTAGGTCCACCTAACAGAATTCTAACCTTAACTTCAGCAGCTGAAAGGTCAGCTTTGGTCTCATTTCCTTTTTCTAATAAAAGCTGCAGTTTACTGCTGTCAACCTGAAAACAAAACCAGCCTCCTTTACCCTGGTCATATTCATGTTATTCATATTATCCTCCATTTATATTTACATTTACGGCATTTACCTGACACTCTTATCAAGAGGGACATACATCAGTGATTTTAATCAGTGAATGAAATTCTTTGCATCATACATCACAGTGTGGTAAACAGACAGTCATTTTTAAAGATATTTTTAAGCCTTAACATTTGTTCAGGAAAAGTGAACTTCAGAAAAAATAAACTTTCTTTAAAGGGTATCAAAAATAGATAAATACACATTGAAATGCAATCTTCAAATGGTAATAGGCCTAATATGCATAGAACTAAAGAAAGGTCAAAGGTTTAAATCCTACAGAACAGAAACCCTGTGCAAATGGCGTAACTGTGCAGTGGTGTTTATGAATGATTTCCACTGTCCTCAGCTGGGTTTCATCTCTCTTCCTCTCTCTCTCTATCTCTCTCTCCTGCATCTGGCTTTTCTCTCGGTGTGATTTTAATTCGTCACAGACAGGGGGAAAGCACATGCTCTGTCACCTTTGGCAGACCCTGTTTACACTCTTCAGAGCGTGCCTGTGTGTCTGCTTTAACTTTGCTAAGGCTGGATGTGCTCTTCTGTATTTGATTATTCTGTTGATTTATAGGATTTAAACGAATATGATGTTGGTTATCAAAACACTCTAGTTACTCAGGCATATGGAATACCGGGACGTCTTTTAATGCAGACACATACGCACCCAAGAAACAATTTCTGCTATAATATAAGTGCTGTTGCAAAACACTATGTTGATTTATGCTCTTAAAAATAGAGGCCAGAGAGTTGGGTTTTTTGAGTGACACCACAGAAGAACAATAAAAGAACCTTAAAAGTGTTTCAAATAGTTCTTTGCTTAGTTAAATGGCACTTCTCTATAATGGAAAACTGCTGTATATGTATAATTTAAAAATGGATTTAATATAGTATCAAATATGTGTAGAATAACCACTTTTGGATTTCTAAAGAACATTTTAAAGAATTTTCCTGTGGATGGAAATAACACCTTTTCAGGACCAGAAATTCAAGACTGAGGATTGTTGAACATAAGTAAAGCCTCAATACCAATTAAAGATGTCCAGGGAAGCAAAACAAACTGAAGCTCAACAAAAGGTCCAAAATGGTGAAGTATGGTGGTGGACGAAGTTGTAGTAAGTCGACCTACCTTAGTATGTAGTTTGCCACATAGGTGGCAGTTTCAGGGTATGTGATTCTTTCCATTCTTCTGAGATCAAAGTAGTGTTACTGGCAGTGGTGAGTGTGTGCTGCGCTGTGGTACAGTGAACTAAGAAGATCCATGGCAATGAGGCAGATGATACTGACCACAAGCTGAAACCTATACCCCCCAGGTGGATATTTAGTCTGTGTGCAGAAATAGGCCTGTTCAGGGGGGAAACATTGTTGATTATGTGGTTTAACTGAACTCACACAGGGAGCACCATATATGGGCTGGAAGAGTCTGTCTGGACACACATTCAGCCACAGATTCACCACCAGTGACCGAAGCCTGTCTATTCCAGCTCGGATGATGCATTAAATAGTAGTTTAGGTCTCATGCTTCTAACTTGAATCCAGACCTGTGGGATCTGAAACTAATTGGCTCTGAATGACTATCTGGAGTAGAGTCTTCCAGTCTAGAAATGCTATGGGCCTTCACAAAAACATCTCTGGGCCAGAGTGGTTTTAGGAATGTCTGAGTGGAACGATAATTTGTTATGACCAAGCACAAGATGATTTTGATGAACTGCCCACAAATGTATTGTTCAGTAGCAACTGTTGTAGAATTAAATGAGCTTTGAAAATAAAAACATTCAACATAATTAATTGCTACATTATTGAATATGAAACATACTGAATATGAAACTTACATATATGATCACATATATGATGTTGGATTACTATAGGAAAGGCAGTATTCTAGGAAAAACACAATTATAAAAGAAAGTGATTTTCTACATAGAAAGCACTATCACAAACTCTCAAAACCTATGGTTTGAGTCATTACCAGTTGATCAAATAATAGAGCACCACAGGTAGTTGTTCCTAAGAGGAAAAATGCAAGAAATTGAATGAAAAATGGCTTGCGAACCTTTGTTGGAAGGAAAATGCCCCTGTGTGCTGTGTCCACTACATTACAGGTAACACACATTTTGTGGCTATGCTTATGTAACATACAGTTTCCTTATTTGAAATACTTTGTACCACTGGAACCTGAACTACACCAAGGAAGAATAACTAATAATTACTAGCTAATTTACATGTACTGTGGTATTGTTTTACAGGTGCTTTTATTTTTGCTAAATTTTGGTCAGTTGCTTATACTACCTTGATAGAAGGTGAGACTTTAAATTCAGACAAAAAAAACCTGCTCCTTTTCATAACACAAGGCTTACCCCCAACACGGAGGGTGTACTGTAGCATGGCTAGTTCATTATATGCTTTAAAACAGTGCTTTAGGCTCCAAGAGGGTTTTTAACATACTATGGGTGTGAATTCTGTGACACATAACTGCAAAACGCTAAAAATAACTAAATGGGGTTTGGGGTGGAGGGCGGTCAAAGTGACGCTGAAAGACTGTGATCATGTGAAACACAAATTAGGCCGAAATGAATATGAAACATTGACTTCGAGTTTAAGGCAACAATAAACATACAAAAAAATCCCACCTTACAGAGGGTCAGTGTTATACTTATTCCTCAAGTGACGCTTTCTGGAGAATAAAACTGCAATTTCGGATGGACATGCAGAGAAATATTTATTTTGGCCTGCACAGTCTACAGCCATTGCCATGTAAGGTCTGGTAGTCATTCAGCATTGCTGTTTGTGTGTGTGTGTGTGTGTGTGTGTGTGTGTGTGTGTGTGTGTGTATTTGAAGAAGAGTAACTCAAGCTGAAGGTAAGAACATAAACATGTCTGAGAGAGAGGAGCAGCAGAGTTTGTGATGCATTTATCTTATTTGTGTGTGTGAGTGTGTGTTTCAACAGATCGCTGTGTATCTGCCCTGCTTGCACTCGTTCTTTGGCTGCAGCGGATTGTCAAAACTTGTGACTGGCAAAAAATGTGGTAAACCATGTAGGAATATAAGTAACTAGTGGGTTTGGAGATGTGTGTACTAACGTGTTCCTGTGTAATGAAAGAAATAAAAATGCCAGAT
The DNA here is from genome assembly GCA_037577145.1 of Brachypetersius gabonensis. NCBI lineage: Eukaryota > Metazoa > Chordata > Actinopteri > Characiformes > Alestidae > Brachypetersius > Brachypetersius gabonensis. The sequence continues at coordinate 19,627,334 of JBBJLR010000153.1, forward strand.
TGTGTGTGTGTGTGTGTGTGTGTGTGATAAGGTTGTGAATGCTGTGAAATGTAAAATGAATCACTTAATATTCATTGCATGCTCTGAAGGTCCTGAATAGGCTTGTCACTATCAATGAGTTTAATACCTGAGCCATCTATTGATTAGTCCCACCAGGCATTTCCCTCTTGAGCAATCGCATATTGTATGGACAAAATTAATGAGACCCCTGACCATTACACCAAGAGATACTTTAATGACACTGCATTCAGATACATAGACTTTAGCAAACTAGATACAACGTGAATGCCCTGGCAGGGGGCAAATAGCTTTGGTTTTTTGTTTTGATTACATAAATGTTTAAATTGAGATTTAAAGAAATATTTGAACTGTAACTGCGTAACTGTGTTACCTTTGAAAAAAATGAAAAAAAACCGAGAACAGTCCAGACGTTCTGGTCTAACCCTAACCCTAACAACTGCATCACAGGGCAGCAGCCAATCAGCAGCGAGAAATAAGTAGCGTTCTCAGATTGGCTACTTTCAAACTTCGTGCCTAAGAGTACAGCAGTATTTCACCATCCCAAGACATGATTTATTTGTATGTATACTTCAGTGCAGTAACGGTTTCAGTCCAAAGTGGAGAACTGAACTAATAACATAGTTAATATTATTATTACAAACAGCTAATAATTAGATAATGTATGGGACATATTATTAAAAACATGTACTCATATAGAGATCTTAAAGATATATTTTTACTGAGATGATTTATGTAATACATATGGGACGTTTGCAAGACCCCACATCCTGACATGGTATAAAAACAAATGTGTGTGAGAGAGACTGTGGGTTTGTGGGTGGGGGGTGTTCACACATTCTTTTGGGTTCTTGTTGTGGCTGTGGTTGACAGAGCAGGCCGGGTTATCTAAAAAGCCACAGACGACGCCTCTCTTTCGTCCATCGCTCTGCATTCCTCATATTCCTTTTCAGCATCTCCCAAATGGACTATCAGGCCCAGAGATATGGCATTCACACACACACACTAAAGAGATAACAGATGAAAGAATGGCAACAGTGGATAACCCACTTGATACAAATGTCCTGCGATGTGGGGCGATGACACAAAGACATTTATAACCGTGAAATGTTTATAGTTTATTTGGGTCAAGGTGGGCCAACAGTGTTTCAGTTCTACTTAACTGATTGGTTCATTTCAAATCCTCAGAATCTGCTGTGCTTGTGCTGATTGGTTGGCCCTTTTTTCTTTGTTTTCCCAGTTCTGCTATTTTTCGTTTAAGTGCAAGTAACTGACCCAAGACTAAACAGTTTATCCTTTTACTGATATTACAAAGGAAACAACTACAATCAGTTTGCAGGCATAGTCTTGTTCAAAGACTGTATTGCTCAGTCTTACCGTAGCACACAATACTTTACACTTTACACTGCACTGACACTTTACATTTGTGGAACTTAGCCTGTAATTAGTTATTGTTGCTGCACTGCTTTGTCTCTTGTATGTCTTTTATGTCTCTTATGTCTTATGTTCTGTCTGCAAAGAGGGTATTCAAGTAAGCATTTCATTGTGCTCTGTACTCTGTAACTTCAACTTCATTCCGACAATACTTTTATTGACTCTTTAATGAACATCAGAACAGCAGTGGGACAACAAAGCACATAAGAATGTCATGAGCCATAACTGGTCTATACCATATTACAGTAAACAAGTACAGAATAATTACATGACTTCATACTACTTAAATAAGTAGAACTGACTAATTAAATCCTGACTGCCTTTCAAATTATTTCCTTAATTATGTCTCTTATAACTGCTACTTGCATAATTAAGGTTTGTCGGCCATAGTTATATCAGGGGTTCATGTTCATTGTGGAATTAACTGTGCCATGGGAGGCAGCAGCTGATGTAGCATATGAAAACAAAACATTGAACTATACAGACATAACAGCTGAAATATTAGAACTGTAAAATCAAGTTCTGTAAGCTCAGTGTCCGATTATTTCCAGCGAGTGTTAAATATGTAAAAAAAACTATTAAACGTATACTTTTTTGTGATTGTGAACAAAGATTAGTTTATCACTCTAGAGTGGTTGTTTTGACAGCTCCAGGCAGACAGAAAATGAACTTGAACTAGAGCTAAATTCCTTCAGTTCCTATTTAGATCGGACTTTATTTTCATAGGATAGCACAGTTGTTGTCTGAATTAGGTCCTTTTACTAACTCGTTTTCACCTGTGTCTATATGAGCATTTCATATGTGTGTGTGACTGTGAGAAAATGCATTTCACACGTATCTGTGTGAGCGTTTCATATGTGTGTGTGAGTCCTTTTCATCTGTATAAGTCTTTCATATGTGTGTGTGAGTCCACTTCACCTGTATCTGATTGTTTCATACATGTGTGTGTGTGAGTTTTCAGGAGTATGGATGCATACGTGACAGTTTCATATGTGAATGTGTGTGTGTTTCAAATGTGTTTGTGTAACAAAAGTCTGAAATATTTCCTAAACGGTCCCCCATAAATTTCAGTCAACTAGCAATAACAGGGAAATGTGTAAGCTGCGCAAAGAATACACTTCTCTAGTTAATTATTACATTTGACTAGCATAACAAAACTTTTAGGGGCATATACAACTGTTTATGAAGCAAAATCCTGCTTTTTACATCATTTGAAAATGCCTGTACACTATGTGAACAAGTTAGGATGAATGAACAAGAAATGTCCAATATTACTAGGAATATTTTTTATATTTACCAAAAATCTTTTTACATACTTTACAGTTACTTTAACAGTTCCCTCTTCTATGAAGTTTCTACCTTGGAGTTTGAGGTTATGTTATAACAGTGATGACATACAGTAGCATTGGTTTTCAAATGATAAACCCTGTTATTCATCAAATAAACTTCTTTCACAAACTCATCACATTTGGTTCTACAGTAAAACTCTGCTTGATGCAGATGCAGCTGCAAAACTTATAATGGCTGGGTTCATCCAGGCTACATAATACAGTAACATATGGCTACAAACCAAGAAAAGCAAGACGAACTGACTGAAATCAGCACACGTGCACAGCACAGACATGTGCAATGAAGTCCCTTTAGCTTGGAGGGAGAAGGAAAGAGCCAACCATCCATCCGCCCTGGAAGCTGTTTTTCAGAAGCTCAGTGTTGTCTTGGCAGGAAACTCAAAGAGCAAACAGAGTTCAACTCAACCAAAGCCTGAGACAACACTACAGGCCAGATACACTGACATACACTACGAGATGGATTGGCAGAGAGACAGCTACAGTTTGTACAGAATGGCACAATGCAGCACAATTTATCAGCTGCCTGCTACCCCATTATTTAATGGAAAAACCACCACTCATACTAACATGGTAACGGACACAACATTGTTGCTGGGGTTCTTACACACACCTTGGTAGTATAGTCATCCACTAACCAGGGCAGAAGTGGCTCCGTGGTCAAAAAATGACCCTTGATGAAGAACTGAATTACAGTTTACACAACTGGGCATTGTTAGATATGTTACATTCCCTAATGCCTGGCCCACACTACAAGAAGGTTGAACCAGTTTTAAGGGCCTATTTACCTTTCCCTGCAATTGCAAAAGCTATCCTTATTTCAGACTGATTATCTTCCCAGATTATACCACTATATGGGGTCTGTATAATTCTTTACCCCTCCACAGCAACCTCCCCAGCAACACTTTCCACAGCAATCTATGCCCTCATGCAGGCCACTATGTATGTTTGGCAGCCCTGAAGGGCAACATCTATAAAGCTACTTGACACCTGCATAAGCCTTTATGACAACTAACATAAACCTATAAAGACAAGGGCAAGAGCTGTCATAACACATACTTATGTAGCATTATGAAGCCCACCTTCTGGGAAAGTGTTTCCATTTGTTTTGATCTAAAGTCCAATTTTTACTGAGATGTAATTGATACACTGGTTTGTGACCGCAGTCTAAAGTGTGTGAGGCAGACATACACCAACAAGGGTGAGCCACAAGGGTTGGGTTTCTAATACAGAGGCCAGTAATTGTACATAGAGTGGAACCCAGCAATGCTCCTCTACCTCATACCAGCACCACACACACTATCCTGACACTTCCATGTCAGTGTCACTGCTGAGCTGAGAAGGCTCTATCACGCAAATAATATCTGGTCAATGGTGGATCTGTGGTTAGAAACTGGCTGATCATGAATGGAGTAATAGCTTAGAGATGGGGGCAGATAAATTGTGTACCAACAGATAAGTCTTATAATGGTACACCTATGTGGGTGTACTTGATAAGATGGCTTAGGTTCAAGGTAGGTGAACCAAATAAGCAGGCACTCTTTCATCACAGGGAAATTATGAGATTGACTTGCTTCATTACAAGTATTACAATGTACCACAGTTTGATATACATGTGGCAACTTGTACTTTTAGAAATCTTTTAATCATTGAGTGTAAGCAACTGTGGTGAATTACTCATGACCAACTCAGCAGACTTCACTTCAGTCTTCAAAGTGACGCTTCCCAGAAGTGCTCCCAACTACAGACTCAATACAGTTTAGTCACAGACTTCCACATCCAGGCGTTAAATACGTTTTGTGCATTTTAGTGCTAAATTATTAAGATAAATACAATTAATAAATTTTGCAACATAAAACTGTATACATACTGTAAATTTTTTGGTACTATCCTGTCGAGAGAACATAAAGCAAATGAATACAAAAATGCGTTTGGGGATGGTGCAATACCACTTTGAAAGGAGGTTTGAAAGTAGCCAATCCAAGAGAGTTACTCATTTCTCCTTGCTGCTGATTAAAAATCTGCCCTGTGACGCATCTCTGGCAGATGCAGTCCAGCATCCCTGCATTCCCGCAGTTTCCCACAAGGAGCTTTCTCAAGATTACCTTTACATTTTTAAGAGTAATGTATTAATGTATTTAGTTGACTTTAAAATGGAATTAAAGTGTTTTGGGGGCAAATTAGGGTTTAGACTATAAAAATAGGCATCTATAGGTATTTTTTTACCGCATCACAAATTATAGGTGTTGACTGTAACTCTTTTACACTTTTATAGCGTCATATTTATAAAAAAAAAAACCGGATGGTACACACTTGTAATTATTGTAAAATGTAATTATTCTTTTTCTTTTCAAGATTTACCTTACCTGAGTGGTGGTAATTATAGATCCAGTCTCAAATTAGGTACGCATTTGCGCTGTGAAGACTGAAAACTGCCCAAAAACTGTTTGGCCCATACATCCAACTGTTGTTAGTTTAATACGATTTTTGAAAATGTTCCATTTAAACCACATCCATTTTATGGCATATTTTGATGAATGGGCCAATGAATGTGAATAGGCTCAAATGATTTAGAATACAATGGTTTTACACAAACTAGTAAATGATGTAAAGTCTTTGAATTTACAAGGTTTTGTTTTGACAGGGACATCTTGGTTGTAGGATGAGAGGAAGCACTATGATGAACAGAGATAGGAATGAGAGGTTGAGGAACTGAGGAACAGGGAGGGGACTGGGATGGAAAAACATTACAAGGAAACAGAAGGTAGAGATGGAAGATTCACATTCATTTGGAAGGAGGACGAGCTTCAGACAAAGTCCTCCTCCCAAACTCCACTTTTGCCAAAATAATGCAGGCCACTTTTGTCATGCCACGAATTCACCCTTATGTTTTAATATATTGCAGATAAGGAATAATAACACACATTATAATTGCATTAAATATTAAATATCAACATGAACTTGTTTCCAAATAATACAGTCCTTAATTGTATTAACACAGTGGTTCCCAACCCTGGCTTGAAGAACGCTGTGTTTCAGTGTTTTTTGTGCTTAGAAAGGGATTGTTAATGGATGGATAAAATCACCTGTGTTGGGAGCAGGGGGCTGCTGGAGGAGAAAGAATGAAATAATGAGCTAGAAAGAGAATGAGAGACAGACTGAGAAAATAGAAAGAAAGACACATACTGAGAACAAGAGATAAAGTCGGAATGAATGAAACAAGAGTAAGACAAAGAGAGAGACAGAGAGAGAGAGAGAGAAAGAGATAGACAGATAGAAAGAAAGAGAGAAAGATGGGGGTAGGGAGTGGTAGCTGTAGCACTACACGCCATCACGCTGCTTTAGAAAGAGTTTGTTTTGGAGCTCTGTCGCTGTGTGAGGAATTTCCAGCATGACATTGCCCTCCGAGTTGAAGGTTTACGTTACACATGCTTTCGTTTCCTCAGCTAGAGGGAGAAAGGGGGTGAAGAGGGGTGCGGACAGAGCAAATAAAACGTGTACATTCCTTAACCGGCCCTTCTTTTCTTCCCCCTTGTGGCTTATTTTTCCACACTTTCAGCCCAGCCAGAAGTAAAGATCAACACTCAGCATGGTCCAAAGCAATCAGGACACTCATTTTGTGCTCTCTTCATCACTCTGTTCTAACTCCATCACTCTGCTCCCATCCTCCATCATTCCGTTCCCCTCTCTGTTGTTCTTTTCTCTCTTTTGATTTGAGAACCACTGAAGCCTTAGGGACCAAAGAGCAACACGCATGACAGAGTGTGTGTGTGTAAAAGCAAGACTCTCATTTTGCTGGTGATTCAGTCTGAACTAAGTCATTTCACCCTGAGCTTTGCTTTGCCAAATGGGCTGAACCTGGATTTATTCATCTGTTCCTCATCGTGAAATGCTGGCTCACAAAAGTAAACCAAGGCAATAAGCCACAAGGCAAGGCGGAGTATGACCTCCTTAAAGGAATCGGGGGAAAACCTAATGTGGAGTAAAATTAAACATTTTTTATGTAGTTGAACAGGTTTAAGTAGTACATGCTTTCGGCTACTTTCACATATTGCCATAGCAATGTGATTTATCAATTTTCACATACATATTTTTCAAGATTCACTATGAAGACTGGGTTCATGCCATGAAAGTGACTTATTTTTCAATCATAGGTGTTTTCTGTCATTAAATTGAATATAAAAGTAACAGTGAGGTTTAATCACCCTCTCAGTGCCTGTAGCACAATTTTGAAGCATGAAAATGACTCACAGAGCCAGCCAGACTATACGGTTCGATTAGTTCAGTACTACTAAGGCTATGTTCACATTACAGACCTCATTGCTCTGATTTTGTAATTCATCCCAGTTGGGTCTTTGACTTTTTTACTTTCTCATATTGCAGTTTTGCACTGAATCATGTAGTAAGCACTTTACTTCAAACCCTATAAAATTAATGGAGGAGTTTAGCCTGGTAGCTGGCTGAACAACCTATTTGTAGTTAAGAAAGTCATCAGTCACTTGGTTTAGACAAAACAGTTGTTTACTTCACCTATAATTTCATTAAGTGTAGTTCTATTCATGGCAACGTTTGTTTTAGTGTGTTGGCACCTTAATACAGGATTCAGTGGTTGTGGTCATAGGTATGACTGTGTAATATATGGCTCAGCTGATATTTTAGACATTTTTTACATACAGTATATTAAATATGAATATGAGTTAAATTTGTACTGGTGAAAAATGACATGTTAATTCAGAGGGCTCATTCCTTTGTAAAAATGTGAGTGTGTGTGTGTGTGTGTGTGTCCTCCAGTCCAGTGGCGGTGAATGGGATGTTTTTTGCTGGGCTCTAGTTCATGGCTGCTGGCAAAGGTCCAGCTAATGATGTCAACCGCTGGCAACCTGCTGTGATCTTTGAACCTAATCAGCAAATTTCACCCAGTCAGGCCAATGGGAGTGCAGCAATGTCAGGGGCTCTGGTGATGTCATACAATAGAGAATGCAAACAAAGGGACGGCTGGGGGGAGCTGACAGAGTGATCCGATTGGTCAGGAGATTGACTGGGCTTCAGCAAGAGAAAACAACCAGTTAGGTGTGACTGCTCTGATCCTGTTTTTCTCAACACTCTGTGTGTGTGTGCGTGTGTATGTGTGTGCGTGTGTGTATGCGTGTGTGTATGAGACAGAATTTGGGCCTTAGCAGCAAATGTTAACAGTAGACTTTGTGAATGAATACAGAATGGGTTTTCCCCAATAGAAAGCAAACAGATAAAACAGTGAAAAATGTGTTGAAATATTGCTGAAAGAATATTACTTGTGGAAAGCAGATAAATATCTCCACAGTATAAAATGTACATGTTTTCACAATCCTGTGAGCATTTGGTCCTTACAGTACATGGATGCAGATGCACATTTCTGCCCATTCTGAGCTAAATGTTGTGACTGGCTTGTTAATTTACTGTATTACTTGGTGGAAAACCTTTTGTGACTTAATTGTGTTTGAGTCACAGCTTGTGGAATGGCACAAGTGTTGTAACCAAGGGCAACCCATGTAAAGTTTCGGTTTGTGTCGCCAGTTCTTCCTCTCCATGTGACCAGCCTACACACACACACACACACACACACACACACACACACACACACACACACACACACACACACACACACAAACACAC
>JBBJLR010000153.1:19644966-19659050 GCA_037577145.1 Brachypetersius gabonensis
CACACACACACACACACACACACACACATTCATACACACACAATTTATTTAATTTTGTGAAGCTGCTTTGTGACAATTACCATTGTTAAAGGCGCTATATAAATAAAATTGAATTGAATTGAATTGAATTACTGGGTGAGAGCATAAAACAGTTGGTCTTGGGGGTTTTACAGGTATGAAGTGGTCAGCATCTACGAAATGTGGTCCAAAGATGGACAACTGGTGAACCAGTTACAGGGTTAAGGGGACCCAAAGTTCACTGATGCTTGTGGGTAAAGAAGGCAAGCCTGCCTGGTGCAATCCCATAGAAGAGCTACTGTAGCACAAAATGCTAAAACAAAGTTGGATTACATCTTGCTGCGTAGCGTTGTTATGGGTGACTGGTATACATGAATGCATTAGTGTTAGTGGCATCACAAAAAACAATTAATTTAAAGCTATCTGTTTATTTGCAGCTTAGTTTCTACAGGGACTGTGAAGTGAATGGTAAGATTTAACATAACATACCGCATTAAACATATTTAGAGGAAAAAGGCACTTTTTTTCAGCACATGGGCACTTTAACTGTTCATATTTTCCAAAAAGAGACTGCTAAATAAAAAAGCAGTAATTAGGTTAGCAGCAACCATTATGTAGTCTAACTGAATTGGAAACACCAGGAAACTGGTCATTTTTTATACAAGAGCAGCTTGTGAGGCTAATAACTGCCAATTGGAAGTTTGTGTAATTTGACTACAATCAATTTCAACAAAAAGGAGAGAACAGCCACAAAATAAGCTGGAAGAAAGGAATGGCAAGAAAAGTTAAACTGTAGAACAGATATAGCAGTGCTTCGCAACCCTGATCCTGGAGACCACTGCTCTCAACACACCTGACCCAGCTCATTATCAAACCCACCCTGGGTTTAGTGAAAACACTAAAATGTGCGAGGCAAGGCGGCTCTAGGATAGAGGCTAGGAGGCAAGATGAACAAAGAGGGGAGAGAACAGGGCGGCGGTTTGGGCTTCAAAAATGTTTTTGAACATGGCCTGGAAGATGAAGATACAGGTCCAAAACTGTCTAAGAATGAAGTTTGTGCGTCTCTCAGTTTAAAAATGCCCCGAAGATCTTCAGCTATGACAAGAAATTACTTTTTTCATAGAGATTATGTTTTGTGGATAATTCATCATTTTACACGTTTGCGTTTGTGGTTTTACGGTACTTAAACCATGGGTGTGGAGTGGTGGTTGAGTTTTACATGCACAAAAAACACAGAGAGCGAGAGAGAGCGAGAGGGAGCGAGAGGAAAAAACAGGAAATAGCTGCTCCAGTGACAGAGAAGAGCATGAATGACAAAAGGAGAACGGGAGAAAGGCTGTTCAACAGATGTCAAGTTGAGATTCGTCAGCAGTTTCACTTACAGTCAGAGATAAATCACTAACACTCAAAACAATCATTTCTTTATTACTGAAATCAGTTTTCTTGTTGCGGAAAAACTCAAACCCTGTCCTGCAAGTCCACTTAGTTTTGAGAAGTTTTAACACCAATATCTCAAGATTGGTACATTCAGTCTTTGTCTTTAGTACTATTCAGATAAAAAAAAATCCTTGAACCATACAGGATTTCGAAGTTAATGAAACAAAAAGTTTTCCAGGTCATTTCAGACTTCTAATGGTCCATTCATTTAACACAATGCAAAAGGAAAGAGGCATTTTGTCAAAAATATAAAGGAGGTTATGAGTTTGATTCATGGTAATGCCACACCCATCCAAGCCAGGATTCCAATAATGTACAACTGGCCTCTCGCTCTCTCTGGATGATCCTCTCTGACCAACAAAGATGTCTGTAAGCTGACAGCAGGATTTACAGTTAGTGCCATAATGTGCTATGGTGCCAGTAGAAGCATATAAAAAACTTGAAAATTAATTCACTGTGACCTAAATCAGGTTGATATGTATATTTTTCCAAGTGTCATATAAACATTAAAACATAAGCACCACATTTCTAAGTGTACCTTAGCAACTGTAACTATGCCCTGTCACTTCTGACAAGCTATGAAGAAAACAATATAATGCTGTTTGGGGGATTTTTAAAATAGACACTTAATGTAAAAGTAATTGGAATTTTTTACCCATTTCCTATACTGAAGAAACAAGAGCGCAATGATGGCTCTTTTGAACTTTTTAAACTTATGTACATTTAAAAGCAACTATTTTGACTCTTTTTTTGAGGTAAAAATATATAATTCTTTCATCATGGATATTTACATAAATTCAAGGGCAGAAGCTGGTTCTTCGCTTAGTCATTAAAGAGTTAAAAGTTGTTGAAAAAACTGAACGCAGTTTGCTGTCAGCTCCAAGCAAAGGAATGTGATGTACGGGCCACAGAGGATCACAGCCCATGGGTGTAGGTCCGAAAAGGGGGTCTTTCCCGTGGTCTTTCTGTGCGTGTGTGCTTGGTATCCATCTTTCTGACATTACTCCAGTAAGAGGGGGTGTATGACATGTTAAATGCATTTGAAATGACTCCAAGTGTTTTTGTGTGTCAACCAGCCCAGTATAAAGCACATTTCATGTGTAAGTGTGTGTGTAAGAGAGAGGGAATGTGTGGGTGTGTTTAACTGTCCAGCCCTTCTCTGTTTGCACTTCATGTGCAAATTATGCAGCCTTGAATGTTTTGAGTGTGTGTGTATGTGTTTGTTTTCATAGATTTTTAGAACATTTTGACCAAGAGAGATGGACTTGCTGTATATATACACAGACCAATCAGCCACAACATTAAAACGACTGGCAGGTGAACTACTGAAAAGGTGTCAGAACACACAGGGCAATATGCAGCTTGCTGCATGCAGCTTGCTGCATAAGGGGCAGTGTAGCTGCAGACAGGTCGGAGTGCCCATGCTGACCCAAATGATATTAGGCAGCTGGTTTTAATGTTATTGTTGATTGGTCCCCTTTACCCCATTTATCAGTGGTCAGATGACAGTGAAAGTCACATCGTTGTAGCATATAAGAAATTTTTTGTGTGTCTGTGTGTCTGCGTGTGTCACTGATGTTCTGATCTACCACTCAAATAATACCTGTTCACTGATGGTCCTGTGTAGGTTCTGGCCACTGTTGAACAAAGTAAAGGCGAGTAACAAATGATTCAACTTAACTGGAACAAGACTGAGTTTGGGACCATTTCTATTCATCATAAAATTGGCACATTGTAAACATTTTCAAACCGTATATAAAATAAAATGACAAAACAAAACTGCCAACAAAAATAAGTAACTGGGCTGCCGCAAGCGTTTACAGAATGGTTTATAGAACTTTATAGCAGTGCAGCTGGTCCTGACACTGTATAAAAACAAACTTGTGTGTTTGTGACTGTATGTGTGCATGATATGACCCAGTGGACAGGGTGGGTGCCTCTTCCACGTTCTGTTCCTTGTTAAACTCCCCTTGTGTGCATTTAGACTCGGCGTTTCAGCTGCAACGCTAATGACACCTTCTGCCTCACTTAGGGAATTCTTGCTCAGCGGCTAGAAAATTCATATTTCAAACCCCTTGGACGGTTACAAAGGGTAAAAATCTGTGAGTGCTGATGCAAAACACACTCAGAGACACATTCAGGCTTCAACACAGGCTCCAGAAAGGGTGTGTGTGTGTATGTGTGTGTGTGTCTGTGTCTGTGTGAGGGAGGGGAGTTTTAGGAGCATTAGGGTCTGGGATTGTGCACATCTGGTGTTCGTTATCAGAAAGAGAGAGAGAGGGGGGAAGTGGGAAAGAGAGAAGGAATGGGAAAAGGATGGAATAACATCTGACTTATCTCTGGAGGAAATCCAAAGGCCTCAACAGGCAAGCTATGGTCATGAATAATATATCAATATAGATCCAGATGCATTTAAAAAACAACAACTTTTCTTTACTTTATACTATATAGAGGCAATGTTCTTATGTGTATTGGCAACTGCCAAGGATGAAATCCTGTCTTGCACAGAACTGCAGTGCCAAAGGTGACTAACCATAGAAAATCCTTTTAGTCCAGGCTTAAGTCTAATCTGGGCCTGGGAAACTGACCTATCTGTGAGTTTCATGTGACGTCATGTGACAGCCACCTGACACACTGATGACCTACATTGCTGGCATATAGTTGAAGTTTATAAGTAAAAGGTCTTCATTTAATTCATCACATGTATGTGAATTAAATATATATATATACCACTTTTGGCCAATTGAAACCCATGAAAGCTACATTTTTATTTCCTAGTTATTTACACTGTTAAACCATACAATTATAGTTAAAATGCTTTCATTCTAAACTCAACACTAGAGAAATGTAGTTTTTAGTGGTTTCTACCTGATTATGTAATTTATCCATTTTTGGCCAAGGGAGCAATTTTATATATTTTATATGATGGCCATATATTTATATATCATTTCTACATATATTTTATATAATATTTTGCTATTTTTACTTCATAAAGTTTTTAACTACTCAAGAATGTCTAGTGACCCATCGTTCAATACTGCAGTCATTTCATGAACGTTTTCAATCTGTCAGATAATAATGAATATATCATAAAATAGCAGTGCTTAAAAGGGAAACTTTCACTTTATGATTAATTGTGCTCACCAAATTCATTAACTTTCATTAGTGCCTCTATTAGATATCCAGCTTACAGAGCTGTACGGCCATTTGCGCACACTGGGGCTAAATCTCAAATGGCTCCCACCTCCTTAAACAATGGACTACATGGATATTAAAATGGTCTCCTGCACCAAACATAGTTTAATATATCAGACAATATCAGACAAACGCTACAAATCATACGCAATATGGGTGTAGAAGCCTGTTGCCCTATATAGGGACTATGGCGCCATTTGAGATTCAGTATGGGTTAAATGCTACTAAAGGGAGAATGCACTTTCTTTTACAGTAAGGCATGTGGTATGAACTTTGACTCAAAACCTATGATGTTAATGTAAGGGCCATTTAGCCTGTTAGCTATCTTTTAGCCTGCTGGCTAACTGATCTGCCTATTTCTAGTCAGGAAAATGCACTGTCAGCCTCTCAAAAAAGTCCAACCGCACCCCCCCCAGATTCTTACTAGATCTATCAGACTGCTTGCTAGCCGCTAAAGATTATTCCAATCACACCACAATAGTTGCTGAATTAATACAGTATTAAGTTGTTCTGAGATGGTCATCTGTATGTAAGTGCTTCATAATAGAATCATCCATTTTGTTATGATGACTAGACAGAAACGATACAAAATTGCATGGAATTAAATCCCTTCACATTAATATTATTAATATTATTATAAGTTGCTCCTATACAGATTTTGAATACTAATACAAAACTATGTTTACAGTCAACTTTACTCGCATTGTACAGCAACAAGGATGAGGAGGCAAACAAGATTGTGGAACTCAGGATTCTATGTATTTAAAATATCACATTATTCATGATGAGATATGACCTGCTGGTCAAAACTTAATTGGGCTTTGCCTCTATTGCAGCTTCTCAAAGGCCTAGCTTCCATGACTGCTAATATCTAAAGTCTGTACATATTTAGACTTATGCAATGATACAGAAACATCGTCATTAGTCCAGCCAGTGGAGCATGCTGCTAAATTTTGGGGTTAAGGGGGGCATAACATCATGAAAGTGGAAATGTTAATGGCACCTTCAGACCCATCCAGGCTGGAAAAAAAATTATGGTAAAGTGGGATGGCCAGGGATGTGTTTAGCCTGCAATGAGGACCAGCTGTCCGATGAAAGAGAGGGTGACAGAGAGTCACTGTGTTACCAAAGAGAATGAAACATCTGCAGCAGCATTGTGGGTCATTGTGCAAAAGTCTTGGCTCAGCATTAATGCTACCTCACAACACACAAACTATCAACATCCCGAATAAACTTCTTCACAACAACAAAAACAAGTGATTAATTTTCTTGGAAGGAAACCCAAGTTAGAGCTACAAGTTTTGGTAGGATTTCTTTGGCTATTATTTGAGCAATTCTTAGAACTTTTGTCTATTTTATAGATAATATGCCATAAAAAAATGACACTCAGACTGTATACTAAAATCAACACATATTTCAGAAGTGCTTTGAGTCCAATGAGAAACAAATGACTGTGGTTCAACCAAAATGTTGATAATGAGCAAGAATTAGTTGTTGAACTGAAAAAGTGCACCCCATACTTTTTTAAAAGTCATAGGAAATTTTCTCTAGCGATTCCCTGGTTTGTTTGGTCCGTTTTCATGTGCGAAAAATGCAGAACACTATGAAATTATTGAAATCTATGCAATCTGGTTTAGGAAACTCTACTTTAGTGTGGCTTTACACACCATACGCAGTCTAATAAATCCCCATTAGGTTGCATTAGCTTGACCATGCAATGTAAGTGAAATGTTTCCCAGCTCTTTTTGGCAGTGTCTCCTGTTTTTGATAAACCACCCTCCAGATCACTCCTATGTGAATGGTCACAGAGACGCCGCGGTGTGTATTTGTGTGTAAGAGCGTCTGAAACAGCTGGCAGGCCCATCCGCACTCTCAATGATGTATGGCCAGTTGGGGTTAAAGGTTATAGGCACAGCTTCCTGGTGTGCGAGCCAGGGCCTTAGGATGGAAAGCTAGTGTGTTTTTGTGTGTGTGTTTTTGTGTGTGTGTGTGTGTGTGTGTGTGTGTGTGTGTGTGTGTGTGTGTGTGTGTGTGTGTGTGTGTGATTAATGCCCTGGGTCAGTTTGAAAGTTACTGGAGGGAGTAACGCAAAGGGTAGTGTATAACAGTGATTAACAGTAGTTATTAGTTATTCAGCATTACATAAAGATTGTTCTACTACTAAATATGTTTGTGTCTCAGCCATTAAACACATTAGTACTTCCTTTCAAACCATTTGGTAACTGCAGCTTTGCAATGTCAACAGTAAGAAGAATTAGTCTCATACCTCCAACACAAAACTAAAGAATCAAACTCTAGGCACCAGGCATAACTTGGCTGAAGCATCGCTTTAGGCCTTATGCAGAGAGTCCAGGGCCCATGTGGTGATAGTTCATTACAAAGCTCAGGCTGTAATACTTTTTCCTCATCACATAATATGCATCACAAATGATCATTTTTCTGAGGTTTGAGGTTTGGATAAAAAAGCACCAGAAGGCCTAGAAAACGCAGAAGGCCGAGAAAACATAGAAGCCAGCATCGAAGAAGTAGAACTTGAAGAACTATGTCAACCCTTGTCAGTTCACCATTGACCCTTACCTACTGGGAAAGTTTGCACACAGCGGGGGAGTGCTGGAGTATTTCACATTAAAAATCTAAATGTGTTTCTTTGTATTGTAATTTGTTCTTGTATTATCTTTGGTCGCTTAAAGTGCAAGACACACTACATGTGTGTATAACGGCAGAGCTGCAGTTTAAAAGCAGAAGTTTCACAACAGCAGTTACAGGTCAGACAGCGATCATCAAAAGTCTTTTTGATGTTCCATTTTTTTGAACAAAGATGTTAATTATCTAAACATCTCCTTGTCAGTGAGAAAATGTTAGCCTTGTAGCTCTTGTTTGACTGTAAGTTGTAACTAATTCGAATGTTTACATTCAGCACAAGCTGCGCACACTGTGGTTTCAGTTCCATTATAGCTATGAATGAATTAGGGGGAAGAATTAGTTATTACACTCAGAGATGGTTTATAAAATGATGTAATGATAATGATAACAGCTTGGCAATGTCGTTTGACGTTATTGCTTTGACACATGTGAAGTATGCCTGATAAAGTCCTTACAGCACAGCCTGACAAACAGCAAGTATGCATTTCTTCATTCCATCTTTTATGCTCGCAAGTGTACTGCACAGTGCTCTTCATGTTCGCTGTGGCTGCATCATGGCTGCATCTTAATTGTTGAATAAAACTTACTTTCCTGTCCACTTTCCTTTCCTGTGTCTGATCTGGTAGTCAGTTGGATCCACATCCTAGTCAAACCTGGCATAGGAAGCTTCATCAATGTTTGAATATTTGATTCAGTGAGTATAAAGATAATGTAATAGTGCAATATTGTACCAACATTAACTTTGTTACATCAAAATTAGGAATATGTAAGAATGTTCATTGTTCAATGTACCGGATCACACAGGTGTGACAGTACGGTCCAGCCATGTGATGCTTCTTGCTGAAGGGTTAATGTGCCTGCATGAGAGTAGCTTTACTGCAGCGGCTGCAGCCTGTAAACCTGCAACACAAAGAAAACCATATTCTGTTTAAATGTGCTATAAAATTCAAAAGTTTGCACTTAAGCTAAACTGAACCCAGCAGGTGAAAGAAAAAAAGAAAGGGAAAGTAAACCATTAGCAGCACTCAGTGGGTTAAAAGGCTTGTTTAAAAGGGAATGTGTTCATTAAACCATCCATAAAACTTGCTGTTGACACGTTCATAATTACATGGCAAAAATGATAAAAGGAATGTACCATCTAGAGTCAACAGTTCCATCACATAACATAGTTATCAACGCTCACCAACAATGTGACAGTGTATAATGACCAACAATGTCCTTAGTGTGTCCTGGACCAAGGGATGCAATGATTTGAATTCAATGTTTTTCACACTGTATTGCAACGATTACAGTTAAACAGAGTAATCATGTTCTTTTAATGAAACAAACAGTTTGTCAAACTCTTTAAGTACGGGCGATATCCATGACAGATTCACAAAAGCACATAAATGTGACAATAAATAACACCATATAGACCACCACTAATGTATTCTAATACATTCTAGGTTAAAATAAATATAAAACCTTCAGTAGTGCTCCATGATGGCCATGTAATGAACATTTGTTCATTATACCAAAACAAATGAAACTGAACATTAAAACTGTGCTGTCATAAATTTCCCCATTGTGCAGAATGAAAACTAACAGTCAATTACACCTACTTGGTTATAAAAATAACCATTGGCCGACTCTACCATTTGCACACGCTGACTGAAGGTAGTTTCCATGGATGGGGTGTCATAAGTGAATGATAAAATAATGATAAAATTTGTCAGATTAGTCACTGATTATAGATAGTCAAAGTCCTTGGCAAAGTCAAGGAGTAGAGGCTGCTTGGAAGTTCTGTTTGTTTCGGTCACATGGGCATACAGACACACACACACACACACACACACACACACACACACACACACACACACACACACAAATGTACACAGTTTGACCTGTCTCTCAGAGGAGGCTGTGTTATCTGGTTGAGCTCCTCTCATAAAAAAAGCACTTTAAAAACAAACACAAAGTTTCACCCTGTTCAGTCAAGCGCACAACATCGTCCTGACACATGAGAGAGGAGAGGAGAGGAGAGGAGAAAGACATGAAAGAAAAAGAAGAGAGAGGAAAGAAGAATCAAACAAAGAAGAAGAGAGAAGAAAAGAGGAGAGCAGAGGGCAAAAAAGTGAAAGGAGAAGAGACACGAAGAGAAAGTCTCCACTCTAGGAGAGGGGGGAGGAGAAACAACAAGGAGAAGAAAGAAATGGTCTGGAACAACAAGGATGTGATGGGGAAAAAGAGTCAAGAGAGAGGAGAAAGTATGACAGGAAATGAAAAAGGAGAACAGAGAAGTGAGGAAGAGAGGAGAGAGTAGGTAAGAATACAAACAAGGCAGTGGAAAGAAGAGCAGGAAATCAAAAAGGAGGTGGAGGAAAAAGAAAAACGAAAGAGCAAGGAAAGAAAGAAGAAGATAATGTAAGTCTGAAGAAGAATGAGAGGTGAAAACAGGAGAGGAAAAGAGGGGACAAAAACGGGGGGGGGGGGAGTGAAGGAGGAGGAGGCTAGAGGACAAGGAGTGAGAAGAGAAAAGAAGAGAGATAGGGAGAAAAAATAACGAAGAAGAGGAGAAAACAGATAACCGATAAGAATGTAAGGGGATGAAGAGACTGGAGAGAGCAGTGGAAGAGGAGAACATTATTTTTTGAAGAACAGACAAAGGAGGAGAGTCGAAAAGAGAGGAGAGAAAAAGAGAGGAAATAGAAAAAGTTAAAAGAGGAGGCAGGAGAAGGATAGAAGAAAAGAAAAGAGAAAGAGGAAATATGATAGAGGGAGAGATGAGAAGACTAGAAATAGGAGAAGAAAGAGGAGAAAGGGAAAAAAAGCAGAACAACTGCACCCTGCTTTGTGTAAATACACGATTATATCTGGTTCAGAAGGTAAACTCGGACAGAATTTGTTGCACAAAATCGACATTCCTTTTGTTCTGTTCACCTCACTTTACCTCTCCTTGTCCTCCTTTCACTCTTCTCTCTCTCTTTGCACTAAAATCAGAGAGAGAGAGAGAGAGAGAGAGAGAGAGAGAGAGAGAGAGAGAGAGAGAGAGAGAGAGAGAGAGAGAGAGAGAATGGAGAAGACAGAAAAAAGCGTGCCAGTTGGTGCCCCACGGGACGTGTGCATGTGAGACAGAAAGAGCAAGAGAAAAAGAATTTCACTAAAACCTTTATGAGCCTTTATGTTTATGAGCAGTCATTTCATGAGCTTTATATGGTACAGGGAAGGATAGATCTATAGTTACAGCTGATATATGGTTATAGTTCATCCATACAGCAATATATTCATCAACTGCCCCTGAGAGACCCACTCTGCTTGAGTGTGTTTGCTAATATATGCACAGCTACATATCATACTATATACCACATCATCCGGCCCACTAATTATGAACATGCCCTAAATCAGGCCAATAAAACCCTTTAAACAGTTGGCCGGGACCCAGCAAGCTGATAAAAATGCCGTGCTGAAAATGATCTGATTCAGTAGCCCTTGCTGCCTCACATTCCTGTCAGTCCTCATTCCCCACTTTCATCAACAACGTTAGCTAGTTTGCTAACTTCATCTGTTTAGGGCATCTTCCTAACATTCCTGAGATGTAAAGAATATCAGGCTCATTGATTTCATGCCTCAGGGGCAGGGCTGTTTCTTCATTTTTCTGCTTATATACACCAATTAAACTGTTGGCTCAACTCTGTTAAAAAAATTCCTCTTCATATTGTGTGTCTTATGGGACAGTCGAGGGTGGCTGCAGAAAAATTCTGTAAATTGTCTTAAGGTTGAATAAACCTCACTGATAAAATGTTTTTTTCAGTCACCTCAACTTTTTGATAGAAAGACATTATTAAACCGCAGGCACCAATCAAGTAACTGTTTCAATATTTTCAGTGTGAAGTCAGATAGTCCAACACTGTGGCATAGATATAATGATCAGTGTCAGTCAGCTACCACTATTTCTTCAAAAACACTCAGCATATGATTATTATATGCTAATTATACCATGCCATCTAACTATCATGCCATAGATAACTAGCTTCATCACAAAAACGAAATACAGATGTGAAATCAGGGGTGGTGGTGGCGTAGTGGGTAGGATACTTGCCTCTAGACCAAGAGGCCATGGGTTCGAATCCCACCTTCAGCACACCACCACTGGGTTCCTGAGCAAGACCCTTAACCCCAAGTTGCTCCAGGGAGACTGTCCCCTGTAGTTAGAGAATGGAAGTCGCTTTGGATAAAAGCGTTTAAGTTTTAAGTTTTAAGTTGGGCCTTAGCCAAATTAGCTACTTTAAACCAAGTAACACAAGGGGAATAGGTGGTTAAAGGTTATCACATAAGATGTATACACCATCATGCCTCTCTCTTCTTCATTAAAGGCACGGTCTTCTTGACAGTGTGTCCCTGATAAGTGCCTAATTACAGATTAACAATGCAAGTATAAACAATGTGACTACTGGTTATGTTCTCACTCATAGTTACACAATTACAACTTTATTAAGTGTACTCACTCAGGTAAGTACAACTGTACTCACTCGGGTAAATTACATGTAAACATATGTAGTTTCATTGTTGTTACTTGTATTAAAAAGCTCTGACTTGGTTATAAGAGACTTGATTAAAAGTGAAACCACCTCTAATGACAAGAGGTAACTACTATTGTCTTCCCTCTTTAGAAAAATTGCAAACCACCTGTGTGCACACAGTGTGAATATTTCCTATTTTAGGATAGATTTTGTCTAGGATTGAATTCATTGTTGTTTCTCCCTCCAGCACTTCTCTGGGTATTTTGCCCCCCATAGCAGTACCTAGTACTGAATTTGTGCCATATCTAAATCTGTCAATTTGACTAAATGACGATACTAAAACAGATCATAACTAACAACCATCTCAATACAATCAATGGTTAAAGATAAGCGAATACCTGTGACCTAATCGTCAGCAAACCATGAGTTTGCAGTTTGACTTAAAACATGGTCAGAAAATAGGAAGAAACACATTACACTACACACATTTATTCAAAGCGAATTGCAATTTAGGGAATGGCTTCAGGACAGTGGGAGAAGATAAGAAAGGAGGCAGTGAAGCACCTCTCCTTGGCATTCATTGGGAATTGACCAGGTCTCATCACGGCTGTCAGTTATGCAATTCTGGGTCATTTCACTTAGTTATAAACCTTCCTAAGCAAAAAAGACAATTTGACTGTAAGCCTTGCATGAGTTTTTCCTTACAAAACTGGTTCTGCTTATTGGAAAACCGTCTTAAAACTAACAATGTCCAATATCTTAAATGCCATTTATAGCCTTTTCCACGGCATTGCTGCTTGCTGAACAAAAGCTTTAAGAGTGTATTAACTGCTGAACAGACACACAGGCAGCTGAATTTTTTTTTTAGTTCACAGACTGTGGCCAAATCCAGTGATGGACAGAAACGTGACCTATTTTTTCCGTTCATGTGGTGATTTTGTGTTGATATTTAGGTCACAGGCCTGGCCATGTTACTCCTGTGTGTATGACGACAGAACCATACACATCTGAAAACATACAAATGGATTAAGCGGTTTCAGGATTCTGTAGCAATCAGAAGTAATGGAGGGTGAAAAGAGAGAGAGAGAGAGAGAGAGAGATAGTATATTTACTGTCAGTGGACAAGGTAGGTATTAAGGAAAAATCAAACAGTGTGACACACACCCATGTACAGCTGAAAATAAAAAGTCACTGCTGTTGTGAGTGACTGGTTTTATTAGAGTAATTTACAGTGGTCAGATTGTACGCTCAGCAGATTAATCTCCAGTCAGGCTGACTAATCTCAGGCTAATGTGAGCTAATGTGATCAGGTAGTGAATCAGCGCTCATTTACAGACAGCCTGTTGACTCCTTCTACTACAAGCTCATTATCCAGCCATTAATCTTAAATTATTGCAGATTTCCTTTTGAACTAACATAGAAATTACATAAAGTGTTTTAAGATGTTCAATGAACTCTCCATGCTCTGCCAACAAAACACATTTTTAAAGGCCAGGCAAGTGAGACAAAAATTCTGTAAATTAAACATTTGGAAACTGTTTGTCTGGCCTGAATAGCAGCATTTAGCTGTTCTGTCACTACCTTTAAGTTCCAAATGTATAGTTTTAGCGCAAGTATAAAATAAACATTATTTCATATGTGAAAAAAGGGATCAGGTGTGAGAAAAATGTTTCATGTACAGTCATGTGAGAAAATTAGGACACCCCATTAAATAATCAGCTCTTTATTATGAACTGTTCACATATCAATTTCCAATCATGATTTTATGCATTACTGGAAAAGAAAGAGACATTACTGCAATTAAACAACAAAAATGAACATTTTGTGAAACATCCAAAAAAAGAAATAAAAAAAATGTTTATTTTAATGGAGGAAAAAGTTAGGACACCCTACCCCCTAATAACTAGTGTTGCCTCCTTTGGTTGATATAACTTCAGCGAGACACCTTTTGTCCAGTCTCTGACATCGATCAGATGAAAGTTTGCCCCACTCCTCAATGCAGAATTCTTTCAGCTGTGAGATGTTTGATGGTTGTCTGGCATGTACGGCCCGTTTCAAGTCACCCCACAGCATCTTAATGGGATTAAGATCAGGGCTTTGACTTGGCCATTCCAGGACTCTCCACTTCTTAGTCTTTATCCAGTCCTTGGTGGATTTGTTGGTATGCTTTGGGTCATTGTCATGTTGTCGTGTCCAGTTCCACTTCAGCTTAAATTTTTTTAACAGATGGTTTCACATGTTCTTCAAGCACCCTCTGATACACAGTAGAATTCATGATGGATTCTATGATGG
>JBBJLR010000153.1:19688012-19699716 GCA_037577145.1 Brachypetersius gabonensis
ATTTATTTTATAGTTGTATTAAATTAGATTTTTTTAAGTAACGCAATAGTTACTTTGCCTGGTAATTAGTTACTTTTGTAATGATGTAACTCAGTTACTAACTCAGTTACCTTTTGTTAGAAGTAACTAGTAACTATAACTAATTATTTTTTTAAAGGTACGTGCCCAACACTGGTGTTAGGAATGTTAGAAATTGAATGAATGGGTAGGCTTTGACTTTTGCACAGTGTTAAGTAAATTTCTAGCCTCAAAATCTAAAGGAAACTAAAAAAAAGCAAACTTCAGAGAAGTAGAGAGAGAGAGTGAGAGAGAGAGAGAAAGTTAAAAGGGGAATCATAGAAAATGGAATACCGCAAGGGTTGAGAGTCTGTTTTGTTTTATTGCAGTTTTGAGCTGTTTGTTGTTTTGCAGGCTAAGGAATATTGTTGATGGCGTTAGTTTTAGAAGGATGGAGGCATTTAGGATGAGATTAAAGGGCTGCGCTGGCGGGTTTTGATGGCTGATGAATGAATGGACAATGGCAAGCGACTCTGAGCCTCACGTTAATTAAATGGATGAGACAGGGGCAGCTTTCCTTGCTCTATTTGTTCTGTGCAGACGGCAGCTTCAGAAAATGGATCGCTCCATCTCGTCTGCACAGCACACGATCAGAGTTAACAAACAAAAAAGCTGCTTACGCACATACTTTAACTGAATGTGTGTGTGTTCCTGAGTTTGAAGTATCTCTGCGCATTAGTTATTAGACTTTAGTGTTGCATTTACAGTCATTGGAACAAGGGCTCCCCTGAAAGCTCAGATGACCTGAAAGCCGAGTTGGTGCATTCAATGAATCAAAAATTAGTTTTGAAAATAAATTAGATTTGATATAAAGTATTTTTTTCTTTCTTTCTTTCTTTCTTGTTTTATGCACTAATTTCCTACAATTCCAATCCACGCATACTTTCAAACGCTGCTAATAATACATCACTGGCAAGCTCAACATACTAAGAGAATGCTAACCACCAAATCTGTTACCTTATCTCACAAGCGCTCATGATGGTGAGCTTTGTTAAAAAATACATTTAAACTTCTTTTTTATTTCCATCTCAGGTAAGTAATATAGAATACAGTATACAATTTGTTTACATAGTTTTACATAGTTCGCATCATATATTTAATCTCGAGGGGTGGCATTGCTGGGGTTCTTATGCTAAGTTGCACCACTCAGGTTCCTGAAGTTGTTTTGATTTTTATGTTCAAAATTATTAATACACTGTGTACTACAACAAAAAGTCACATGCAAGCCTAAGACAAGAGTATGTGTGGTGGGACTGTGTGATGAGAGGAGTTCCAGCTGTTTGGGAATTCAAAGTCATTTAGTTAGTTGTCTTTATTGCTGAGTTAATTAATGAAATGTGTCTGGTAAAAGACCTTACAATTAAACATTTCTTGCAGTATAGCATCACAAGGAAAGGAAAGGGAAGGAAAACTACCCACCTAGAGAGGGCCTGGTCAGCTGTGTTTTCTTGGACTCCCAAGCCTCCCAACCATGAATGACAATGGCATCACAATCACAAGATGATAGGAGAAATGCTTTGATTGAAGTGGTGCATCAATTGTGGATTGTTAAAATCAATAAAAACCCTTTGTAATTTTCAAGTTTGTGTTAATTCCTTTACAGAATATAATTATTAGGGTTTACAGTTGTTTAACAAAAATGACATGTAAACATCAGTCAAAATTGAGCTGAAAGGGCTTGAACAGGTTATGCACCCAAAAAATTACCACAATGATATGTTTTCAAAAACAACATTCTGAAAGTGATGGCTTTATGTGTATAAATACTACCACAACAAATCCTCCACATGCTCACTTAAATTAGATGATTTTTTCTGTTTATGGCTGTGAATGTGTGTCCCATTGCTGTTCATAGCCTGTCTCTGGTCATTAATTAAAGCAGGTAACACTGCAGAGAAGGCTCTGTTCTAAAAGCCCATCTTACACTTCAAAGTCATTAAAACCCACACATTAATAACAGAGAGAAAGAAGTTGTAAAGTGAAACAGAGACACAATTTATGATAACCGTCCCTGCTCTTTACAGGCTCTCTTTCTCTCTCTAGCTCTATCTCTCTCCATCCATGTAATCTTCACTATAGTGCTATGTCTGTGAGGTTATTACTTTGAGAGAAGGCTTCAGAGTTGTTGATCAATAAAGTGCTGCAGGGAAGAATAATTAATTCCTTCTTTCTCTGATTTCTGTCGTTTCCTCATTTGTTGTTGCTGGATGGCTCAATCGATAAACCTTCATTTCAGCAGCCGTACTGTCTGCTTTTGGGGCTACAAAACCGCTGAGAGAAAGAAAGAGAGAGAGAGAGAGAAAGAGTGCTCAAAGAAGGCCCTTCTACAATGTAAGCTCTTCTGTTTCCACACAGTTAGATGAAGATGTATTACACAGTGCCACAGCTGCTCTTAGAATAATATCCGGTCAACAGTCAACAGTCAGAAACTGACCCAAGATACATGAGGTAGAGGGGGAAATAAATTCTACAGCAACACATAGGTTCCAATTTGTAACTGCACATCTTTATACTGGAACTATAAGGTAGGTGTAGCTCATTAACTGCAAAGAGTGGAAATGTATTGGTGCTTTTAATGAAGTGGCCACTAAGATGAGAAACAAGGTATGTGTTTCTAATAAAGTGGCCAGTGATAACTTCAGATTAAATTGCCAAAAATATAAACATAAATTGCTTTTGCAGATTGCACATTATGAATGCAATGTTTGCTCAAATAATCCACAATTATTTGTTTCTGCATTAAAAAGCCCACTTCCAGTTTACAAAAGACACTCATTTATTTTAATGCTGTTGACAGGTCACAGAAAATTAGGCATCGAGGACAGGCTAAGTGCATTGATCTGTTATATCAACCTAGAATTCACTTATAGCCGAATGCCTCTGTAAACTTTGTTATTATGGTAAACCACAGAAAATGGAGTAGAATAGAACAAATAGGGTCCATATTTTTTCCGCCATCCTGAATGTATCCACCCTTTCCTATATCTATATCAACAGTGATCACTTCCTGATCTTCCATTTGTTTGCTCCAGTCCTGTTCTTTAATTGTAACTATGAACTAATCCTACTTGCTTCATTATTTGCTGCAACTCAAGGGATAATGGATTCCACTCAGTGTTTCCTTTCTCAAATAAAATACATCTTGTACTGGTTGGAAGTGTACAGACATAGTCTGCATACATCTGTATGCATTCCCTTGTGTGATTCACCTTAATCCATTTGGTTGGAAACTGTACAGACAGAATTAGGTCCCTAAATTTAGGCCACTACTCAAGACTGCAGCAGGTGCAGCAGGTGCAGCCTACATCTACATTCTTCTTCTATTACTTACTCAATCAAAAAATAAATGATTCGGCCACACTAAAGCCAGCTGATCCCCTGCAAAAATCCTGTGCAGGTGGAACTTATATATTCTTACTGTCAGTAATTCACTGTTCTATTCTGTTCTATTTTCATCCTTATTTTAAACATGAAATAGCATTACAATATAATATAATAATAATATAATATAATATAATATGATATATTATAATATAATATAATATAACACAATACAATATGATATAATTACATGGAGCTTTATTGAGAGATCCCCATGGTGCTGCAGCCATCCAATTTGCTTGGTTCTCTCTGGGTGAGTAGGAGGGCCCTCCCTCTCGCCCTTCACTCATCACTATTCTAGGTGGCCAGGAGGTCTGTTAGCTGACATTAAAGAATTGGCAGTCAGTGCACTCCTCCAAGTGTTACACTGTCCAATTATGTAGTGCTAGCAGCTGATCTGACTACATGTAATTTGGAGGAAGCACTTTACCCACCTGGTGTTGGTGGTCTCACATCGGGGAGTCCTAGATAGTGAGCGAAACTGGGGATGACTAAACTGGCTCCAACCAGAATATGAAAATTAATGGGCCCTTTAGGACAGAGGTGATTAGAAAGATTGGCGGGTCATAATCAATGTTTGGCAGGGTTGGTCTCTGAACATTCGAAACAAACCATTTGCCCTACGCTGAGATCATCTCATGCCATTAAAAGTGATTATACTTGACTTTACACTGCACTGCTTTAGTCAGCATAATATTCTGCACACATTAACCTCCAGTGACTGTTACAGTTCATTGAAGCAAAGCAGAAAGAGAAGGGCTGCTCTCATCTGCACAGAGTTGAATTTTGTTTGATAATTGATTCATTGATTAAGCAGCAGTGCAGAGAAATGCTTCCAGAGTGCATGTTAAATGCTGTTTTTACATAAGCAACTCCAAACTTTGTGTACTTTTGTTTCTTTATTTAAACAGGCTTGCATATCCATGGTTTGAAGCACAAGAGAGCATAATTGTCATCGGTCTTTCTCTGGCTTGGTTGGTTGACTGTCCCTTTTCAGGCTATGCTGAGGTACTCTGTGTGTGTGTGTGTGTGTGTGTGTGTGTGTGTGTGTGTGTGTGTGTGCACGCTTGTGTGTGTGGTACATTGTTAACCACACACCTCCTATAACATTTTTGGTAATACTTCACAAACGGCCAGTATTCATAAGGCCACACATAAACTTAACCAACTGACATTAACCTGCATAAATAGTCTGGCCCTGACATCAAGAGACGTGAGTTAGATCCCTGGCAAGAATGGGTGCAAGATAGCACAATTGGCTTCACTCTCTCTGGCTGGGTAGCATGGACCCTGTCTACCCCATCACTCAGTGTGATGCTTGCCAGCATGGGCATCTGTTAGCTGACATAACAGAACTCGTAGTCATCTCTCTCCTCCAAGTGCATTATACTGTCCAGTGACTGTCAAA
This sequence comes from Brachypetersius gabonensis, assembly GCA_037577145.1. Taxonomy (NCBI): domain Eukaryota; kingdom Metazoa; phylum Chordata; class Actinopteri; order Characiformes; family Alestidae; genus Brachypetersius; species Brachypetersius gabonensis. The sequence goes on from JBBJLR010000153.1 coordinate 19,692,859, forward strand.
TGAGCAGCAGTTTGAAAAGATGTGGTTGCTGACTTTACATGGCTCAGAGGAAGTGCTTGCTTGCCCTCCAACTAAAGTATAAAGTGGCCATTTTTGTTACCCGGGAACACAGTGAAATTGTTCTCTGCAAATAACCCTTTCACCTTAGTGAAGCCAGCAACACAGCCCCTGGGGAGCAGTGTGTGGGGACAGCACCTTGCTCAAGGGTACCTCAGGGGTGCGACTGGCAATCCCACAACCTTCTGATCACACATGCAACTCTCTAATCACCAGGCCACCAGCATTGCTGGTATTGTGGAACTGGGAGACTCCTAGTTAGTGGGTGGAATTAGACACAACTAAATTGGGTAGAAAATCAGAACCCTTCAGATGATCATCAGAAAATACATAAAACATTTTTGAATTTTCACACAAATTACATCACAATCGACTAAAGCAGTTTGTTGATAACCGTTGCTTGTTGGATTAAGTCTTTATAAATGTTTAAGTCGATTATCTTACAAGATTTATGTCGGTATGAAGTTTGTGATGTTTTACAAATACTGCCAACAGTGAAGTGTTACCAAATGTTCTGAACCAAAGACACTGGAGGAGTGGCGGGTGTGAAAACAACATTAACAATTAAACTCAGTTGGTCTAGTGTTTTTCTATTGTTTTGGTATTTAATATTATATATTATATGTAATAGTGAAAATGAAACAATATGAAACTACAATTCATTTTTAGTTGAATGAAACCTGTACACACCAAACGTTGTTCTTAAAAAGATTATTGTCACTCTAGGGCTTATGTTGAACGTGTCAACAAGAATAGTCCAGAATTTCCCAAAAAGAAATATTGTTGTAAAATTTTATGTTAAAAATTCTGTAAATTTACTATTTGAGATACAAGACTTTGTTCCAACAGCAACCATCATTATTTATTTACCTTCCCTCCAGTATCACAACAGCCTCTGTCTTTATTCTTTTAATCCTACTGAGAGACCACAGTGACAACAGTGTGACGTACGTGAGCTTTGAATGAAAAGCTTATAGGACATAACAGTAGCAAAAGGGTAATGGCTTATTGATGGGTCTGTTCACCTTTTGAATTTGGATACTGGATGTCTTCAATACAGTAAAGTTACTTTTTCAAATGTTTAATGTTACATGTCAATGCTGTAATATGTTTTGTAGTATCATTGTACATATATCATTTTTTATGCCAAATTTTGATACGTCAGTGTCGAAGTCAAAATTCTGGTATCCTTGTAACTCCAGTGCATGCAAGAAGAAGGGTACACTACCACCTACATTTTTCATCAGTCCTCAGCCTGGTTGTTGCTGAATCTGTAACATTTCAGGGTGTCTGAGAATGACCCATAGGCTCTAAACAGTGATTCTGTTCAGTGTAATCCCAAAGCAATCTTTAGGGTACTGACCAGACCTGCATGCAAGCAGTTTTCAGCTGGCTCAGTATGGCCTAATTACAACCCTGTATCCAACCACCTGCACAAGCATAGACTGCTCCTACACCGATGAACATGACCTGACTATTGTAAGGTGTCCAACTTAGTGCAACATAATTTTAACTGAAAAGTTCAAAAGTACCAGCCTAAGTGCCAGCCTAAAGTCCCTGGCACTTTATTAGAGACTCTTGGCTTGAAGCTACACCTCATTCCATTTGTTGATGCACAGCAATTTTTCAGTGGTGAGTTTTTGACCACAGAGCTGCTCTTGGCTGGATACGTTTAAAATATATGGATATGTTTGTGTGTGTGTGTGTGTGTGTAAAAAATCCAGCAAAACTGCTGTGTACCAGAACCACACACTACCATCTAAGTGTCACTGTGGAGCTAGTGGAATGGTCCACCACATAAATAATAGAGTAGATTATGGTGGGGAGATATATACTGTGCAAAAGAAGTGCTAACTGGTAATCTATGAGGTATGTAGAGCTCATTAAGGGACCAAAGCATGGAAGTACAAAGTTGAGACTCTTTTAAGATTGAATAGTGTATATGGGGCTGTACTTGTATTAAAAAAAGTAAAGATTCTTCATTTGATTGCATGGGTGGGTGGTGTTACAGCCATTTCTGGCATTATTTCTTTAGTCTTGGATTTATTCTGTGAATGTTTGGAATAAAAGCTGAGAGCTATGAAAGGCAAGCATTCGTCCAACTCATATAAGGTCCACCCAAGCTGCCAAATAAAAAGATAAATTAGAAAAGGGCTAGGAAAAGTGTTATCATTGGCCAGAAAAGAGCTAGTTTCAATGTAGTTAAGAGTCTATAAAAATATAATTATCCATTGAGATGGCCCGCTCTTCAGAACTACTGCCAGGTAAAAGAAACATTACATTTACACTGAACCCAGCTGCAGTCAATGAGCCAAGACAAGCTTGATGTCTGAAGTTTGCACTGATGTTGATATTTCTCATAAGTTCTGAGGCATGTTTACAGGTAATGGTGTGCTAGAAACCACATGTACATTTATATTAAACATTTATACTATCAGTAGGGCTCTTCACACTCTCACATCTCTAAATGCACATAAATTTCTTCTGCTTGAGTAACCAAGTACATTCCAGTGAACTTCCCTACATTATACTTTAAATGCCTCTTATATTACCCTGGACTTTCAGTAGCACCTACACTTCACTTTCTGTTTTTTGCTGTAACAGACACACCTGTTATTTAATTTGATGAAGTAAAGTGGCCCCTTATAGTCACGCGTAAATACACCACAGCACACAGTGTGAACAATGTGAAATTCTTTCTCTGCATTTAACCCATTCACCAACTGAGGCTGCCACCAATGAGGGGCCCACAGGGAGCAGTGTGCTGAGACAGTACTTTGCTCAAGGGTACTTTAGTGATAACACAAACAGTTGGGATTCAAACCAAAAACCTTGTGATTGCAGGGGCAATGAGCTATAATTTACACTAATTAAAGAGTGGTTCTATGCTGCTCACCGTGTCCTGTGAAAAATACAGGCATGGAAAAATGTATGATATTCAGTTTGGAAAATGTACATCCCTTTGACATTTTACCCATAGACTGCTGTATTGTGTACTTACTGTACTCTCTCAGATTTACATCCCATTCACACTAATATTGCATTTCTATGTTGCCTATTTGTCATATTGTTTCTGTCATCCTTGGCACTTTGTTCAATGCTGCTAACTGCCTCTAGTGCAATAAGCATACTTATGGTGCAATATTAGTCACTCTGGAAAGTTTACATCCCATTCACATTATACTGTTACGTTACTTTATCATTACGTTGTTGTGGTGTCTATTTATTGTTTGTGTTCTTTTGTTTTTGTTCTTTGATGAATGTTTAATGCCTCTATATGTCACGCTGTGGTCCCTGGAGAAACATTGCCTCATCTCACTATGTTCGTGTACACAGCTGCTGATGACAATAAAGTGACCCTGAGCTTCATTTGCAAAAGGGTTCTTTTGAGTTTTGTGGCATCACTTAAGGAACATTTTGTGGCACCTAGCTGTTGGTTTCATAGCTTTAGTGCATAAGTGAAGAACGAAAGCTATACAACAACAAAAAGAGGCAAATCATAATATTGTATGTTTATTTTTTGTGCCTTTAATGCCTAGGTGTGCATGCTTGCCATTCTTCCTCATCCTAACCCATTAAACCCTGAGATCTTATCACTTTGTTTTACAGCTTATTGTTCAGGAATTCTGTGGGAAAAAATAGGATTGAGGAAAGAAGCTCCTGGCCATTTAACGATTTGACTGCTGTATCCAGACATTGAATTGTTAACTGCTGCATGGATTTTTGGTTGTACTGAGTGGATTTTCAGTTTATTTGACAAATGGTGATGTGAAAATAGTTGGTATGCAGTGTCGACCTACAGTTTGGGGATGAAATTTCAATCTAATTATATTAAACCTGTAAATAAACAAAAATGCATTCATGTAACATTTATAGCATGCATCTTGTTTTGCATCTGTGTGGTGTGGTGTATGTATGTATGTGTGTGTGTGTGTGTGTGTGTGTGTGCATTTTCTCCAGGCCCTTCTTCTTCTTCTTTTTTTTTTTTTTTCTTCTTCTTCTTCTTCTCTCTCTCTCTCTCTCTCTCTCTCTCTCCCTACTTCTTTTTCATTAGCATTAGAAACAGCTGCTCAGCAAAAAACATCAAAGCATCCTGCTTCTGGTGTGTGTGTGTGTGTATGTGTGTGTGTGTGTGTGTGTGTGTGTGTGTGTGTGTGTTGCCTCTGTGTATGTGTGTTTGTGTCCATGTGTACAACAGTTTCTCTACTTTACATGTCTGTCTCATAGGAGAGTTGATGATAATGCTATTCTTAGCCAAAGTGTATGTTTCAGTTAATGACATATGAATAATCAGCACATTACACACTCAATATATGCCTATCTTCTTCGACACATTCACTCTAGAATAATGAATACTTTAGCTTATGCTATTTATAAATATACACAAAAAAACAAAGTAGCCAAAATAACTCTTTAAATGCTCTTTGTTTTACAGTACAATGCTGAGAATGAGAAGTTCAAGAAGGTGGCATTTCCACTAGTTTCTGGTTGGCTTGTGACCACAGATTTTGAATAATTCATACCACTTGCTTGTGAAAACTTACGTAATCCAGTAAAAAGAGCATGAACAGTGTTTGTGTGTGTGTGTGTGTCTGTGTGTGTGTGTGTGGCTAGGGTGGGTAACAGAACTTAACCTCTTTATCAAATTGTCTAGCCCTCAAAATTAATATTTTAATACTTAGTTATGCAGTCAATTTCAATTACATTTGATTTACATTCTGTATCCACAGGTTTAATTCTGTAATTCTGTACATTTTTACTAATGTTTTACTAATGTTATTTTACTAAACACTTATCTAATGTTATAAGTGTTTCAAAAAATATATGGGATGTTTTATATTTTTCAAAAGTAGACTGTAAGCATCCGTTTCAAATTGTAATAAAATATCTCCACATTTATGAGTGAAAAAATAATTCAAATGAAATGATGACTTTTGTTATCAATGCTAATAGCGGTTGCATCTAAAAGTTAAACTGTTAAAGTTCTCAGTGGCTGATCTCATCTCCAAAGCTCTAGCTCAGGCTGTAAGTTATATTTAGAATTTTTTTCAACACTGCTCTTATTGAATGTTTGGAACCGTTCCATACATTGATAATTAAATAAAGATACCACCAACAAGTAGCAGGGCTAAAGCCCACCAGAGGAAAGGTTGATTTTACCACTTTAAAAGTCAAATAAATTTATAGCTTTATTGCAAGGCTCCTTTTAAATGCGCTGATGAAACATGGGCTTGTGAAAAGTCAGGGCTGATAGTCACTCACCTTTATGGATCACATCTATGTGTTCTCTTGTTCGAACCATATTCATCTGTGTTGACCTTTACAGAAATAGTGTGATAAAAAGTTTGAAACCTACTTGAAATGGTGAGTGATGTTTGAGTTTTTAGTTTTGTGTAACATTTACATGGTATGTATAATAGAAACATACCTAATCCTAAAAAATGTTCCATAATCATCTAGTTGCAATTATTTTCCACAGTTGTTAGCTTTCATAATCATCACAACAAACAGAGGATGGATTGGGGCACTTTCACCGTGTTGAGGCAAATACGTGCTTATTTAAGCTTGAGATCTAATAACAAATAATGGGGCAGCTGGTGGCCTGGTGGTTAGCAAGTTGCCCCACGTTATCGGAAGGTTGTCAGTTCAAATTCCACCACTGAGGTACCATTGAGCAAGGCAACTTCCCCTGGGAGCTATGTCCGTGGCTGCCCGCTGTCGCACTTGGTGAATGGGTTAAATGCATTTTACATTGTTCACGTTCTGTGCTGTGGGGTAGTGTGGGGTAGGAGTTTCCAAATTTGGAGTTCAAGAAATGATTAAACTGGAGACCACAACATTTTCGACATTGGATAAAGAGCAATTAAATCTTTATGGGGAAAATCAAGCTCTACTCCTGCTTTCTGTATGTTCTTCATTGTGAGAAGACTTTGGGTCTAAAAGGAGGTATGACTGAATTTGTAGTTGGAATAAACTCAGATGGTGAGAAGCAATAAATGGAACTGAATTCTAAGACCAAATTCTACAAGAAATGATGAAAAATCCCACAGGAAAACTAAAAGTCTCCTGAAATGGCAGCTTTAAATGCAAATAATGGACAATTATAATAACCAAACATTATATTTTATATTTCATTGCTAAGACTCATTGTGTGATATTCTGCTGATTTTGCATGATGCTGAATGCAGCAGATAAACATGAGTTAAAGTTTTATGATTTTCACTCATGTCACAGGCCTACTTAGTCCAGGCCTAATTAGAACTATGTAAACAGGCCCTCGACTGACTTTTCAAATCCTGATTGGTCCTTTCTTGCTCATGCACTGAATGCTTACAATCACACAAGGTGTTTGAACTTGTTAGAACTTCTATATAAATTCCTTTGGGTGTTTCTGATATTTGTGAGAACTGGCTTGTTTCCTTTGCCTGAATAGTTTTAACCTTCCTCTGTTTTCAGATCTTTCATTCAAATTTGTTTTAATGAAGTAGATTTGGAAATGCATTTCCCTTCAAAGGAGCCTTTTGCACTTCAGGAGGAGGCACTTTAGCAAAGGCTTTATGAGCCCATTCCAACATTTCCAAAATGCCCCTAAGGTTAAGAGGTACATCACTACAGTGAAATATGAATATTGCCTCATTTTAATTGCTTTCATTTAGATTAAAAATTCAGCAAATTGTGAAGGGCAGGGAAGCCATTCAAGGAGGGTGAATATGCAGACACACACACACACGCACACACACGCACACACACACACACACTCACACTCACACACACACACACACACACACACACACACACACA
>JBBJLR010000153.1:19699816-19711250 GCA_037577145.1 Brachypetersius gabonensis
GTGGACTTCTTAAGCACTGATGTACGTCGCTCTGGATAAGAGCGTCAGCTAAATACCGTAAATGTAAATGTAAATGTGTTCTTGGGTTCTAAATTCAATCCTATTTTTTTTTTATTTCCCAGAATGTCCACTGTAAATTTAAAAGAAATTTAAATAGTTTTTTAGGCCCAAATAGATAAGAAAAAAATCACTCAAAAAAAAGAAATTGTAAGACACTTTTATTCTTTGGTTCTCAGGAGGCTATAAAGGTATTCATGATGAAAAGGTTATGTAGATCACAATGGTAACCTTAAGAACATTGCCTTTATAAAGCATAACCCACCCACCCTTCCACCTTCCACCTTCCACCACTGTTTAAGGGGTTCTTTGGTTGCTACTGTTGCAATATGACACTATTTTGCCGTGTTTCTGCTGGTCACATTTCTAGTTAAATCAATCAGCAAAATGACCCTCCCTTACCAAATACCTGACACCACACCTCTTGATTCAGTGGAAACACTGTTTTGCCCACAAGCTACAACAAAAACATCAAGCTGTTTGGTAACAGCGACACTGAGATAAAAACGGAAACAGCCCTGCATAAATCCACACAAAGTCTGTGTAATGATAGATTATGATTCCATTCCAAGTGCTTTCACATCATCACGTTTATCCTGACAATGCAAGTATCAGCGACAAAATAAAGCTACAAAATATAAGCATTCAGAGCAACGCTGATGACGCTGCTGTGCTAATGCTGTAGTACTGTCGTGCTGCTATGGCTGTATCAGGCGCAGTGGTGTCACTTGGATTTTCACTGTGAGGTTGAGAGTGGTCCACCACCCAAAAATAGCCTGCCAACATCACGGTGAAATGGGCTTGAACTGTGAAATTTCGACTACAGTTAAATGTGCTTCATGAGTCATGGCATGAAATTCCAAGCAGACCGCATTTCAGTTCTCATGAGGTGTTAAAGGCGAATGAGGAAACAAAGGCAGAAAAGCTTGGTGAGACAGAGTTCGCTGACAGAAACCTGGACTTCTGGAGCACCAGAGAAGTGTTATCATAACAGCATGACTGATCCATGAAACTAGTTCTCTAAAAAAACATTCACTCATGAAGCACAATGGAAATGATGTCTCAGGTCCTATTACAACTGACAATGCAAGAAACAATGCAAGAGCACATGGCTGGATTTTCACCTCAACGCAACAGCAATTTCTCATTTTCTATTTTTTTTCTAATGACTGTGTAAAAACACATTAACAATGCATGTAGTAACAATATAACTACTGGTGATGTATTCACTGTTATAGCTGAAATACAGATGAGCAGCTTATATAATCAGGTTTATTAACTTCAGTTACTTAGATGAGTAAAAACTCCCAATAATACATGTGTAATCACATAAACTGCACGACAGTAATCCGGCCGTAACAGTGAATATATTACCAGCAGCTATAATGATATTACATGTATTAATAATGTGTAACTACAGCTATTTTCTGGTGTGTATTTTACATGCCTGCTGTTTAACTTAATATATATGTATAGTCATATGTGTGTGTCTGTAATTCTTTTGTTTGTTTATGTGTTTATATATGTATAAATCTTTACAGATGAAGTCAACTTTTTTTTCTAAGATGAACCATGACGAGGACAGAATCAAGCCTTAAAAACCATTACAACCCCCACTAATCTGACTACAAAGAAAAATGCAGTTCTACTCAGCTCTGTTCTCTTTGATGCATATTTGGCCTTAAAGCTGACCTCTTGCATAACTTCTTTCCATTGCAAGCTCGCTCTGGAGTTAAAAACTTCGCTGGTGCGCCACAAGCCTGGGTTTATAAGTCATGTTTGTGACCAGTTCAGCATGTTTTGTTTTCTGAACACTCCCAGCTAATGGTTAGCCTCATTCGTTTTTTTTGCATGTGCAGCAAGGGTTGTTTTTAACCCTGTTTCACACTGAGAATGGGCCAGATACAAAAGACTATGCACGAATAAACAGTATCTCTTTAATTGTCGCCAGATGCCTTATTTTTTTTATTTATTTATGTAGTTTCATTTATTTTACAAATGGGGTTTCAGGGTTGTTAGAGGTCAGGATCTGTTAAGCTTCTTATTCCATTCGTCTGACTCATGCCAAGCAAATTCGGAAGTCAAAAAGTGACAATACACAGCATTCTCTTCCTCTTCTTGTGGTGCAAAACCATATTCAAATTACAGTATTTTATAATGACAGTATGGTAAAAAAAAGGCCTAGTGAAAAATACATTTGGTGTCAGTTATGAGAAACTTCCACTTCCAGCATTCTTCAGCTCTGGAACTGAGGTCTGAAAGGCTCTATTCTTCTTCTTTTGGTCTAAAATAAAGTGCTAAAGCTCCAAACTGAGAGGTGTGAGCAACAGTAAAGCAAGCCAGGGGCTGAACCAGCACAACTGATTGAAGTTAAACCCAAAAAAAGGAACTAATTGTGAAAGAATGAAGGGGAACTGAGGCAACAATGTGTTCCATTCCGACAAATGCACTCCAATCTATTATGTGAATTATTATCATGCATCTGCGTATAGAAGCTAAGCTTTACGTTGATGAGGAGCATGACGCTGGGAGCATCATGTGTTCGAGAGAATCCTAACTAGTGGATGGAACTGATTTAAATACTTTTAACTAGACACCTAAGAGTATTTGTCAGCTATATTACTATATATTTCAAGCCTTATACAAGGAAGTATAGGAAGTTATATGTGGGTAAATAATACACTAGAATGATCTTTTTATGGGATTTTTGTCAGTTTTTTGCCTTGAGATATGATGGTCACTTACAGATCTCAGCTTTTTCGTCATCAATTTAGAGGCACCTTTTCAGCCCTTTGGATGCATCAGACTTTTATTATTTTGTATATTATATTATGGCACAGCTGATGGTCTGATGGTTAGGGAGTTGCCCCTGTGATCTGAAGGTTGTAGGTTTGAATACTAGGACACTACTGAGGTCCCCATGCATTGCTCCTGGGGCACTGTGTCGCTGGCTGCCCACTCTTTCACTCGGTGAATGGGTTGAATGCAGAGAACAATTTCATGCTGTGGTAATGCGTGACACTTTACACTTGATTTATACAGATGCATACAATCATACAAGCAAAACTGCTTTTATATAAAAAAACCCACTGATTCCAATCATTTGCACGTTAATATTTGAGACAATAACCATTTAGGAACCTTACGGTTTCCAAACAGTGTGTTCATAGACAGATGAGACATTTTTATTGACAGTAGACACGCTTGGGTCATGCTGCCCCTATGTGAGCGAGGTAAATTTGTCTTCTACCTGCATCGCTCCGTGTGTCGAAAGGTTAATATTAGGACACAAAACCTGCAGCCTTCATTCTCACCTCCACTCACACAGCACCGGTCACACCAGCCTCCTTCATCCCTGAGCTTTCTGTTTCTCTCTTTGATGTCAAAACAGACAGCAAGGACATGTGTGTACACACACACACAAACACAGACACACACACACACACACACACACACACACACACACACACACAGGCCATTTTCCTGTCAGCAGGAGAAAGGGTGGGGAGTGGGAAAGAAAGAAGAAAAAAAATAAAACAAGGCTGTTTTGCATTGACATCACACACCACGTTACCTGGCAACTGAGGAGTCAACATCAGTTGTCAAGGCAACAGTTTCACCTTCAAACGCCCTATCCTGTCGACTCCCTTCTGCCCCTGTGTTGAGTTGTGTAACACGTCCTTGGGAAGACACCGCAGGCGAGGCACTGTCCTCTGCTGCTCACAGTATCAGTGTGCAAACATTTACAACAGTAGCGTAAAGAAATTATATTTAAACTGTCTATGCATTTTAAAGGGCCTACACCCATTTTGTTTGGATTTCACTTCTCTGTCCCCATTTCTATTTTAATGTACCATAACTATTTTCCAATTTCTCTTTTACCCTTAAAGGTCAAACCAGTCTAATTTTGTTACTGTGACTTAAGATTAATGCAGTATATTTAAATGACTTCTGCTATGAATGGCTGTCCTGTTTTGCACCTCATTCAAAAAGCAGTCTGTGCCGAAATGCTCCTTAAAGCATCAGCATGAATGGCTGAGGCTTAAGTGATTTTTGACACCATGAAAGCAGTAAATTCAGCGCAAGCTGTTTATTTTGCACCGTAGTTTTCATTTGTAGACTATATTGAAAGTGGAGTAAACCATATGTTTTGAAACTTGTTTGCATACTATCAAACTATGAGGAAATTTCAGTGTTCCATTACATGGGCCCTTTAATGTAGGATCAATTCTATTTAATAAGCCTCAATTAATAATCTAACGAATTAACCGGACACATGCTCAATATGCCTGCGGAGTCTGGTTATTTTGAAATACTATACCACAGATTATAATAACTTGTATTACACAAATGCTTGCAATGCTACTTAAATTTGTGTGCAGCTAATTCCCACCCCATTATCTTGCTGCTTTTCATCACACAATGCTACTAAGTCGAGAGGGAGAGGTCTAGTAAATGGCTCCAATACACCTTGGAAGTGAACAGTACACTTTATAAAAAGATGCCACAAAGGGTTCTTTCATCAGTGCCACTTAAATTCACTATTTTAAAGCTATAATGAACCCTTACCATTTAACATCATGCATGTAATGTGCAATTTAAAAGTTTTTCAACAACCATTGTGGTTATGTGAATGTGGATGTTCTTTAAAGCGCCCATTTTTCTTGTTTTTTTAAGGTTTGTTTAATTTTATATACCAAAAAGGATTTTTACATGACCATCATCAAACCCCTCTATATCCCCCAGGATGAAACAGGTTTTATTTTTTGCTATAACAGATACACATACATGTCCTCTTACTCTGATTGACTGTCCCTATATTGTGCCTCACTGGAAAAAGAATTTGGTTTGAAACACTACTTATAACTTCAGTATGAATGAGCAGTTGTAGGTCAATGTTTTTGGCCCATTTCTGCAGCTTTGCTGGTCTAAACCTCTAAAACTCTGAAGCAGGACAGAAGAAAACATGAGGCTGGAAATGTAGTTGTTTATTGGAGCACTGATAGCTATTGATTCTTTAACAGTAAGGAGATGACGACAGTGACTGAAAATTAAAACAAGTATACCTGAGGATAGCAAATGTAGTGTGAGATTCACCAACATAGAAATACAAACAGAGGACAAGAGCAATGGATATATATAGAGACAGAATATCATGTTACAAAAAAATTGAGTATTTGGTGAACCTTACAGACATGACATTCTCCATCACAGTGGCTGGATCTTCCTCTGCATCACAACAGATTTGCTGTGTGCGCTTGTAAACATGTAAACTTTATCACTCCATCTACATCATTCAGCATTGAACACATGAGATAACTTAACAAGAAAAGTGTCCTTTTATAATATAATTAACAAAAATCTACCAATTTCCTATTGTAACACAAGCCAGCATTAAGGACACATAAAAACATACATACAAAAAGAACCATTTGAATGGATTGTCACCTACACTGCTAGACAGGGGTCATTGTATAAGCTGGTTGAGAATGGGGTAAATGTACAAGTGTGGACCCCATAACTCTCTCATATGCTTTTGACATTTCATTCATCTACACTCGCCTGGAACACTTTACAGAGCATTCATAAGGCAACAACACCTCATAAAGGTTTTCTCCAACAAGCATCAGTTATCATAAAGGCTTCTTTTTGTTGGTTTTGATGTAAAGTGTAAAGTGGCCATTTTAGTCAAGTGTGAACACACCACTGAACAGCACACAGTGTGAAATTCTTTCTCCGCATTTAAACCATTCACCAAGTGAGGCAGTGGGATGCCACCGATGCAGCCGCTGGCGATTAGTGTGTAGGGACGGTCCCTTGTTCAAGGGTACCTCAGTGATAACCCACGCAGTCCGCAATCTTCTGATCACAGGGGCAACTCCCTAACAATAATGTCATTGTACATTAGCAACTGACAATTGATGCTTGTTTCAATAAGCCATATAAAGGTCTATACAGGTTTATGTCATTTATCATGAAAAGCTTACATAGGTGACATGACAGCCTTCTGAACATTGCCCTTAGAAAGCATAACCCAATCCTGCCTTACATCTCTGTTTACTAGGTTCTTTGGTAGCTACTGTTGACAATATTTTGCAATGTTTCCGCTTGTAACATTTCTAATAAAATCAATCAACAAAATGACCCCAGCCCAGTACCACAGATACCACACCAAACCTCGTGATCTAGTGGAAATACCATTTTGCCCTCAAGCTACATTAAGCTGTTTAGTAGCAGCGACACGGAGACAAAGGTGGAAAAATCCTTAAGTAAAACCACAAAATCCCAGATGCTTTCATATGCCATTTATCCTAACAATTTATCCTTCCAAAGCCAAAAAAAATTATAGATTTTGACAAAACAGAGCTAATTGCTCTGCAATTACTTTCTGCTTCATCCACAAATATGTTCAGGTGCAACTACTGTTGCCTAGCTGGAGAATCTTTACAGAAGATTTGTAACACTCTGATTCTAGCTGTGTGTTGTCTCTCTAAAGGTTTTATTAAAGTATATTTGCTTTTGGAATACTTCGAAAGCTCACCAGTTGGGCTGCAGGTTGTATTGTTGTGTTTGGATGGTGTTGTGGCAAATGTTTTGATCATCTACAACATTGTATTGTTGTATCTTTCAGTAAAGCTTGTCCAAGTGGGCAACAGTTGCTATGATGTATTTGTGGTAAAGGGTCATAGTCAGGTGAAGTTATCTATTCAATTTTGACATTTTCTGAAATTTCTTAATTGAAATCAATAGTTCAATTGAACATTCGAAGATCAGCTAAATTCCTGCAGAACTGTAACTGAATCAGATTGTTGCTAAATTTAGGACTATACCCTGAACTCTACATTGTATAGCAGTTTCCCATTTGAATGAACGGGATTTTGCCACCTTCTGCAGAACTTGTCGAAACTTGGCACCAGGAGAGAACGCATGTGGAGGCCAAACAGACATTTCTGTCAGCAAGATGGTCAGAAAAGTCAAAAACAGCATCATGAGACATAATGTAAATTCCTATCCCACAGCACCAATACCATTTTCCCCAATTGTAGATTTCAAGGACAAAAGAAATGCTGAATTACCAACAGAGCTAGAGTACTATACTATACTGCAGGATCAAGCACTTAAATGAGTGGAGTATTAACTAACTAGATGGTCTAAAGGCATGTAGTTAGATTTACATATTCTACAACATTAAACAAGCTTTAAGGTGGTTTACCTAAAGCAGCCCTGATTGAATGCTATGATGTTAACCCCATCACCAGCTTATCAGCCTCTCCCTTTCTAAGTTGTAGCATGTCTAAATTGGCCAGTCAGTGCAATTCATACTTACTTTAACATTCTTTTTGTTTTGTAGTGAAGCCCTGCCAAGGCTCAGCCTTTGGTTTCTCCTAAGCAAAAAGCATCAACAGCCATGCAGTCAGCCCTCTCCCTCAACCTGATGTACTAAACCTGCTTCAGGTGTTGCTGGAAAAGATACAGTTTTAAGTTGATCTGCTTCTATTCTTTAGCGCAAAAGAAAAAATCTACAAAAATAAACAAAAAAATAAAATAAAGAGACATATCTGACAACATTTAAGTGCTTATTTGCTGTCAAGGCAGAATATTACAGTTATTTGTTTGGCTACATTGGGACTCAAGGACAAAGGTAAATGACAGTGCCTTGTTTGACAGCTATGTGGGTATAAAAAATATATCTAAATATATGAACTTAAAAACTGGGGAACAAAAAATAATAAAAACATTATTAAAACAATCTTAAAATATGGCAAGAGCAATGAGTGACTCATTGCATTGTGGCCAAATTCCAAAGACCAAGATTTGAGGAGATAAGAGAAAAAGAATAAAACAAAGCTCTGAAAATGACAGAAAACAGCAAACCAAAAGGACCAATTACGAAAGAACCCACAATGAGAATTTTGGGGGAAATGAATAAAAACGTACCCCCTTCATCCATCAAACATATAAACAGTGACTACTGTAAAATTGTGTATTTAGGCTTCACTTCCAGCATAGAACATGTCCATCCAATGTTTGTCTTTCTACTTCCAAGCCATCCATCTTTGTAGCATTGAGGCATTTATGAAGCAAGCATGCTCCTTCTTTCTTATCTGAAAGCAACACAGCAAAGGATCCTGTGGAAAAGGCAGCAATGTTTTGTGTCCATTGTGCGGGATGTGCTCCAGTCCAGCAGGGGGTTCCACCTGCCTGCAATACAGCTCTACATTCACAATGATTCAGTCTATTCAATCTCACTCCTTCTTCACCTGAGGTCCGTCCTTTGCCTTGTTCCTCTCATTCATCTGGTTCTTTGCATTCCAGTGACGGTGGCATGCCAGCTCTATCATCTCAATCCCACCCATGAGTCTTTGCTGAAGAAGGAAAAATGCCACCACCAGCAGGAAATACATCCGCAGAGGTGCCCATAGCCAGAGGCCAACAAAAGACAGGGTTATGAACAGGGTCCAGTAGCAGAGGGAGGCACCTTTGACCAGCGTGACTCTCAGCTCACTCTTGCATGGTGGTACACGGGCCTCAGGGGCATCAAATTGCCGTGGCGACGTCCCATAAAACTCCCGCAGTCGCTGCTCCTTCTCCATCCAGCGTTCCTGACACCAGGCCTGCAGGAGATCAGCACGCTCAGGCAGGGTGGACAGCGGATAGCGACGCACATGGAAGTGGATCTCACGAGGGAAGAGGCCCAGCATCAGGTGCCGCTCCGTCTGAGGGATGTTCTGCGGGTACGCCACAGTAATGTCATGAACGGCGTCCAGGTTGTTTCCTGCAGAACAGACAATGGAGAAGTCAAGTTCCTTTACACCACATGCAGTTACTTTCATCACATCTTTAATAAACTCAGAAATAAAATTTGTATTAAATTCAGCAAATAAAACTGTAAAGTCTGTGTACTTATATACAGGATAATTTGACTGGGGTGCAGTCAAACTGTAAATATTTTCCCCAAGAAACAATTTAAAATGCACACTTAAGTACATTCATTTTGTAAGTTAGGGTTAAGGTTGGGTAGATATGCTTGTCAATATTATTTTCTTACTTTGAGCATTCTGTGGGATTTCTGGGTTCACTGCTAAATTCAGTTTCATGCTCTAGTTCTCACAATATCCACAACCATCAGACAATCCGTTTTTGATTCACTGTGAGGACCAGCCTTGAGACTGTGGTGATGCAGCTGGAGGTTGAGGGATTGATGTGTTTCCATGTTTGCAGTGACTGAAATATTCCTGACAGTGCTAGAAAGTAAATACTGATGTTACCACTGTACAGACTGCACTGTAATTCATTCAGAGAGAGAGTGAGAAAGGTTTAAATACGGGCAATCCGTGTGCTACAGAAAAGTCACAGTGCGTGACCGTGCAAGAGAAGTCCCGACGGCCACGCACCCGGCATTCGGGACTTTTCCGGAGCGCGTGGCTTGCTGGTCCACCCTGTGTACATTTTCGTAGTATATTAAGCTGAAGCGTAGTGTATTAAGCTGAAGTTAAACCTCTCTCTCCCTGTCTCTCTCTCCTTTTCGCTCTGTTGCAGCATCTCAGCGTGGCATCTCGGCCCCCTCATTTTTTCATAGAACCGAACTAATAATTTTGGCAAAAACCACAGCAAATTCGTGGAAACTGCAGATACAATATTTTATTTCATGGCAACATATACTTCATGAATTTAAGTGCCAATTATTAATACAACACAACTCGCCGCCAGATGAACAGTAAATTATTGAACTGTAAAAATGGTGATTACGCCTACATTTTACTCTATTTTTATGAATAAAAAAATGTTCTGGAAGCATATTTGGGGGCATCTTAAGGGTTTACACTACAAAAATAGGCATTTTTAGGCATTTTTTCAGAGCGTGCGGATTGCTGGTCCACCCCCTCCGAACCACGGCCATGGGCCTGTAATTCTCGCAGAAGACGCAGAGCTACAGTGACAAACATTAAAATGTAATGCATGTCTAATTTAAAAGTTGGGCGATCCCCAACATTATAGCAGGCAGCATAAATGTTCCGTTATGTTTAAACAAATGTTCAAAGATGAGTCAAATATTTCCTAGTGGACTTTTTTATCAGCATAAACAATAACAGGAGAAATAGTACCTCAGAGTAATAGGTACGAAAATTAGTAGTTAAGTCATTTTAGCTGCAATGTACCAAAAAAAGAACATTACTATATATTTCTGGCAGAACGTCTCAGTGCAGCTCTTTAAATATAGAACATGATCACTGCAGTCACACATATACATACGCACAGGCTCCATCATCACATTGCTTACATAAGAGAGGGCTGCCAGGCATACAACAGAGTCAGAGCATGACAAATGGGTTTACTGGATGACACATGCCCATGCCCAACCCAGCCACCCACCCACCAACCCCCAAACCCACACATACGCTGACTGGTACATAGAGGACAAAAATAGACATACTGGCTGGAGGTAGCGCATGCGCATGGCATCAGGAACCGGGTCTAATGTGTGTGACATCAGAGAGGCTGCCACACCTGTTTGGTGTAGCATTAGTGTAATACAAATCCATCTCCAACACTTGGTGGGATGCCAGCTTTACCTCACTACACCATGACTCTGTGTGCTTGTTTGTGTGTGTGTGTGTGTGTATAAAATGCAGATTCACTCAAATCATCAAAATAAATATTAAGTTGGTTATAAACGTAAATCTCAAAGTGTAGCAGCCCAGCATATCCTGAACGCTTTGGTTTTCCAGAGTACCAAATGTGCATCTTCAAGATATTAGTTAAATCTATACACCTCTTTGATGCCTGCTGTTGATGATTCCGATATCAATGGACATCACTGGGGCTACGTTTTTTGCATGAGTGTCACCTCATAGAAGTGATTTAAGGTTCACCGTGGATTTTTTTTACTTAGACAGGTTTTTATCATTTTAAAACACTATGCAGTGTCCATAGTGTTTTGTCTTAACAATTGTGGATTGATTTTAATCCAGCAGGAACCTGCAGTTTGTGTGCTTTCTACAGTCCAATAGTAGTAATTTGAGTGATTTTTATCCAGTATGTACATAGAAAAGGAATAGAAAACATTTACTCTCTATCAAGCTAATTATTCCACACCGTGAGATGATATAGAACTATCTGGTCAACTGATGCAGTGTTATGCTGAGAGAAAACAACACTGTAATACCAACACAAACTTCATGACATCTGAGAGAAAACAATCAAGCATCAGGCTGTCAGGATGCTGAAAACTCTCCTTTCTACCTCCAAATAAAAAAAAAGGATGGGCTGATCATATGATTTCTAACAGCACCAGCCATAAAGACAGACAGACAGACAGACAGACAGACAGACAGACAGACAGACAGACAGACAGACAGACAGACAGACAGACAGA
>JBBJLR010000153.1:19712599-19726626 GCA_037577145.1 Brachypetersius gabonensis
ATTGTCCCACAACAACATTAAAATAGTGTAGATTAGTGTACAATGTTTTATATTTATTTTATAGTTGTATTAAATTACATTTTTTTAAAGTAACGCAAGTTACTTTGCCTGGTAATTAGTTACTTTTATAATGATGTAACTCAGTTACTAAATCAGTTACTATTTGTGAGAATTAACTAGTAACTGTAACTAATTCCTTTTTTTAAAGGTACGTGCCCAACACTGATAGTGAGATAGTTTAAATGTGACCCATAGTTGTGTTACTCCACCATGAAGGAACAACATTTGCCAAAACAATGTCAAAGTAGAATCCCAGGAGCTACATTCATACATACATACGTACATACATACCCAAACATACATATATACATTGGGCTGCACAATCGCAAATCGGAAATATACCGTCATCGTGATATTAACATGTGCAATATCCATATCTCCAAAGACTGACTGAACTGCAATAAATGGTGTTTTTCAAAAAATCTTCACCCAGTGCCACAGAGAAGAGGGCAAAAAAAAAATCACTGGGCAGTTTTCTTCATCTTCTGTGCTGCTGTTATAGATTGTTCCTTTTGTTATTTTTTTCTGGCTAAGAACTTACTATAATTTAACTCCATCCATTATCTCCCGCTTATCTGGAGTCGGGTCGCGGGGGCCACAGCCTAAGCAGGGAAACCCAGACTTCTCTCTCCCCGGCCACTTTGTCCTGCTCTTCCAGAGGGATCCCAAGGCGTTACCAGGCCAGCCGAGAGACATAGTCTCTCCAGCGTGCTCTAGGTCTCTTCCCAGTGGGACATGCCCGGAAGACCTCCCGAGGGAGGCGTCCAGGAGGCATCCTAACCAGATGCCCGAGCCACCTGATCTGGCTCCTCTTGATGTGAAGGAGCAGCAGTTCTACTCTGTGCTCCTCCCAGATAACTGATCTTCTCACCCCATCTCTAAGGGAGAGCCCTGCTACCTTGCAGAGGAAGCTCATTTCGGCCGCTTGTATTTGCGAGCTCATTCTTTCGGTCACTACCCAAAGCTCGTGACCATAGGTAAGAGTAGGAACGTAGATTGACCAGTAAATCGAGAGCTTAGTCTTCCGGCTCAGCTCTATATTCCTCACAACATATCGGTGAAGTGTCCGCAGAACGCTGCACTGATCCGTCTGTCAATCTCCCGCTCTATCCTTCCCTCACTTGTGAACAAGACCCCCGAGATACTTAAACTCATCCACTTAGGGGAGGATCTCATCTCCTACCCGGAGAGGGCACTCCACCCTTTTCCGGCTGAGGACCATGGTCTCGGATTCGGAGGTGCTGATCCTCATCCCAGACGTTTCACAATCGGCTGTGAACTGCTCCAGTGAGAGCTGTAGGTCACGGTCTGATGAAGCCAACAGAACTACATGATCTGCAAAAAGCAGAGGCCTGATCCTGAGGTCACCAAACCGGATCCCCTCGACACACTGGCTGCACTTAGAAATTCTGTCCATAAAAGTTATGAACAGAATCGGTGACAAAGGGCAGCCCTGGTGGAGTCCAACCCTCACAAGGAACGAGCCCGACTTACTGCCACCTATGCGGACCCAGCTCTGGCACCGGTTGTACAGGGAGCGAACAGCCCTTATTAAGGTGTCCGACACCCCATACTCCCGGAGCACTCCCCAAAGGAGTCCCCGAGGGACACGGTTAAATGCTTTTCCCATGGGTATACCCGCGTCCGAGCAAGGGAAAACATGTCTTCATGGTGTTTAACTTCATAAGGGTTCTTGTGAGCCGTTCTTTGTCTGGCTCCTCACCCAGGACCTGTTTGCCACGGGAGACCCTACCAGGGGCTTTTGCCCCAGACAACATAGCTTCTGGGATCATAAGAACCCTCCACCACAATAAGGTACCAGCTCCAAGAGGGTTAATTTAAATTGTTTACATTTATTTAAGATTTTAAATTATTAAAAAAAGATTTTTCAGATTTTTTGTTCAAATGTTTTATGGGAGACATTAAAATGCTCTATTTAAGTAAATTCTTAAAAAAAAAAACATGTTGGAATGGAAGTATTAAATTTCATTTTTTTTCTGCATAGACTAGTCAGCGTCTGGAGTCTCTATTACCAGCAAATCCAAACCAGAAAAACATCAACACTATAAAGGCTAAACTTTTATTCACTTATTGCATGCGATAGCCATCGCAACACTCAAATACATTATCGCACATTTTCCTAATATCGTGCCGCCCAAATATACATATATACATATACACACACACACACACACATTTAAATGTGTCAAAGTAATGTTTTTTAAAAGCCTCAGTTTTTAAGTAAGGATAAATGTCATACAGTTTGTAGCAGTTTCTATTTTAATAGCTTTAATATATTTATACTAAATGGCCTTTTCTACTGCTGGGCATTAATGTATTAGTATTACATAACATTTTGGGGACTTGTCTCTGTTAATCCTGTTTCGCAACACAAGTGTTTATCAGTGAAATGCTGAAAACATAAATGGATACTGATTTGCTTTAAAACTTCTGCAATGTCAGTTACTTAATGCACTCCATCACATTTCCATCTCATTTCACAAAAAGTGTTCGTTTTAACTAACCGCCATGAAGAAATTACGGCATTAAGAAAATTTTAAGATGCACAGTATGTCATATATTAGAGGTCAATATATGTCATTACAAGTCTTTAAAAATGAAAATTAGTTTATAACTGCTTCAGTAATGTAATTATAGGTTATACTAACAACTGATAGATTGTGTAACAAGTGACTACATTCTCTGACACAGATGCACAAAGGTCACTTTGGGCAAAACCAAAGACTTAAATCTTCGGTCGACATAAACTGGCAGGGCTAAACATGTGTTAGTTACTATGACCTTCTGTGAATTCTACGTAGGCTGTTTTTGGTTTCCAGACTGTAAGGAATGAGAGGGTGAGAGGTACAATATGAAACTGTTACCCAGTTTACCAACTGTAACCAGACACCCTTATCAAGAGCGACTTACAATCATTAGTTACAGGGACAGACCCCCGGAGCAACTGAGGGTTAAGCGTCCTGCTCAAGGACACAATGGGGGTTTGAACCTGCGACTTTGTGGTCATCAAGTGTTTTACCCACAATGCTGCTACAAACCTGCTACTACACTAAACCCAACTTCATAAAAATTAGGACATTTTTATTTTCTATGACATGGGTCATTAAAATTTCAAACTGTTATTAGCAATTAACCTAAACCAGCAAAATTAATGACATAAAAAGCTTTACAGGGTATGCAGTCTTGTGTAATGGTATTAGCCTTCCGTTATGGACGGCCCTGGCTATATTTTTGGCAATTTATTCGTTACTGTTAATATAAGTCTCTATATCCTATCTCTGTTGGGGTCTTCAGACCTCCCAACTGTTTATTTATTGTTAAGTGCTTAAAACCTCAAAATGCTAGCAACCTCTACATCCTACAGATTCTTTGCCAGCATTTCATGGGCATACTACTTCAAACGGCACAGCTTTCATAGTAAAGCAAAGGTAGTAGTTACCCATATCACTCTAATACATACAGTTCACAGTTGTTAACTTATCCACCCACAAATGAAGCCTGCTGCAGTATATAGCATTACTGCTCCGTGTTTTGTCCTTGTATTTTAATGTTTTACACCCCCCCCCCCATTTTTCAACAATTATCTTAGTTTATTAAGTATTAGTAAGCTGTGCCATGTCTGAGTTATTTCAACATTTCTTTTGTGTATGAGTCTTTGCACACTGCTAATGCTAACCGCTAATGCTAAAAGTTTTCTGACCGATTATTTATTTACCTCTACATTTTCTTTAAGGGTAATATGTTAAACTGAGTTTAAAATGAAATCTAAGTGTTCTGCATATTTAGGGTTTACACTATAAAAATAGGCAGGGGATTACTGTATATGCATCCACAACATAAATAATTATGTATAAGATCATGCAATCGTGAAACAGGGTGTTATGTAAACTATGGTTTTGCTTTGCTAAAAGTTCCATTCCTAGTGAAGGTGAATGCATGAACACAGAAGGAGCCTGATGGGGACAGATTTATTCCCAGGGCTGATGGGATCAGGTGCAGGACGTTTCCTTAATTAGGAGAGCCCTCCGAGACACAGCAACACAACAGGAACAGAGCAGACATAGTGAAGTGAGAATAATCTCTGCAGGTTTGGCTGTTCTTCTCACTGTATTTCTTTTGATGGCTAATTTTTTATATTTACAAGCACAATGGTTTTGACTTTTGAAAAAAATTTGAAATTTAATTTTGAAAAAATTCTAGCATTTTGTCTTGTGGGTCTATGAACGTTAAAATTGAAAATTTGAAAATAGAAGGTTGAGTTTTATTCATGCTTTTGTACCTATGGCTAAATGATTTCACATGAAGTCTCATGAGCCCTAACCTTTCCGAAGTGTGTCCACGATGAAGGTGAAACCAGTCGTCCGTGGGTGTAGCACATACTCAAACTTCGGGAGGCCATTCTTTTCCGCAAACTCATCACTTCTGGCACGAGTGTTCTCTACAGAAACATGACAGATTGCAAACTTTGTTTACAGTGTGTATTTGAACATTTTTAATGGGAATCACACAATTGGGGTTAATAATCATATAATTACTTCTTTTATCTGCCAAATCCCATCAGGAAGATGAGGCAGAGCATATATAAATACATTGCCCTATAAACACTTGCCTGGTGTCTCACTTGTTCAGTCTGATAGAGGTCATGGTGTTCATGCTTGGATGCACAAATAGACTTGCATCTTCCTGTACATATGTACCTAGACCCACTCTTGTTCAATAATTAGATTAGGTCTTTCTTACCCCCCCACCCCCCCCCACCCAGGGTCCTACAGACATGATTAAGTGCCAAATCCACCTCCCTCTGAACAGCAAGGGATATTGAGAGAGAGACACCACTAAATATAGGAGTAGGATACATTTACATTAAAAAAATATGTGAGGGATAGACATGGGTTTATACATTGATAGGCCAATGAAGGTTACTTTTTTACAATATCAAAGTAACAATGCTTATATCCATACCAAACTTCTGAGCAGTCAACAACTGACATCATTGTTAAACAGGTATCAAAATCTCTTCGACTGGGAGGCATTCAGTCACTTCACATGAAAGGTTTGAATAAAACGTGTGGTTGATTTTCTAAGTAAAAATGGGTACACAGCTTTACAGCAATAATAAAAATTTTGATTTCAGTAAAACTAATTGAGCAAATACATAATACTTGCGAATTATGCAGCACAAAGACTTATTTTCAGGTCACAAGTAGACAAAACAATCTGACCAGTGTGCTGAACTTTTGCATATAAATATATGCTTATATATTGCATGTTTATGTGTGTGCATGACCAACCAGTGAGGTCTGTGCCTTCAGGGAAGAGAAGAAGCTGTAGGGGTTCCCTGATATTGCAGAAGTACTCCAGCATATTGGCCATATGGCTACGATCCTCCTCCCATCTCCGCTGGATAAAGACGAATGAGGCCACCTGCATTGCCCAGCCTGCATGAACAAACACAAAGAATAGTAAACTATATATACGTAAATAAAACATTCACAATTTTGTCCTCATCCTTTCTTGTAATCAATCAGCCAATTTAAGTTTCTACAACTCCATTAACCTCAATTGCAGAAGACACCGATCAGCATTTACTGCATGCCTACATCACACTCATCTTAAACAATGTTAAGTAATCTCAAATAGACTAGTTTAAACGGTTTCGGACACTGTATGACATACTTTTACAACATTTAGTACACTGGTAAAGAAATGGACAAAAGAATATTAAATAACCAAAAACAACAGTAGCATTGATACTGAAGGCTGGACATTTGTCTTTGTTTGACAAGTTCTAAACATGCCTTTGCTGACAGCCCATATTTGAAGGGTAATATAAATAATACATTTTATTTATAAGCGCCTTTCACAACTCTCAAGGTCACTTTAAAGAAAAACAAATTTACATACAAAAAACGTTCAAATAACATTGTATATTTGAAGGGTAAATTAAACTTTAAATTACCTTTAAAATTTCAATATGATTATCAACATAGCTGAACCCAAAGATTAATGAATGTGTGTTGTTTCCATACATGTGTGTGTTTGTGTGCTGGGGGAAGGAGCTCACCCACCAAAACCAGGCACAGCTTTGAGGGCTGCTTTCAGACAGATCTTCTCCAGACGAAGGTAGCTGTACCTTAGCAGACAGCACCACAGAAACATCCAGTCCAATCGAGTGCGATGGTTCATTATAATCACGCTTCGCTCCCCTGGCACAAAGCCATCACCCGTTATAACCACCTTCACCCCAAACACCACCTCCAACAAAGCCTGGAGAGAGATGGGAGCGGAAACACTGATGAACTTGTAAACTGATGCTAAATATACTAGGACATACTAGGATATACTAGGCTAAATATACTAGGCTAAATATAAAGGACAAGCAACTAGCCATGAAATAATAATTACATTAAAAACTGACAGTGAAAATCAAACATTACCATTCTCAAAAGGAAATGTGTCCCTATAACAGCATATGTGGTGCTGGATACTAAGACAGAAAGGGCACTCATTAAAGTGAAGTAAAGTGTGTACAGTGTGAAACTCCTTCTCTCCATTTAACCCAATCACCAAGTGAAGCAGTGGGCCGCCACCAACGAGGGAACCCGGAGAGCAGTGTGTTGGGGCGGCGCCTTGATCAAAGATACCTCAGTGGTGCCACTAGCAGTCCTGGGCTTCAAAACCACAACCTTACGACCTCAAAGGCAATTCCTTAACCCCTAGTCCACCAACTGCCCTAATTACCAACAGTGTTCAGACTGGATTGGCCAATACTAAAACAGTATTTCCCAACACTCATCCTGTATACCCCCTTGCCTCGCACAATTTAGTGCTTCCTCTACTGTAACACACCCACTTCCATTCAGTAAAGGGTTGCTCATAAGCTGAATGGTTTGGTTGGAAGCAGGGAAACAATGTGTAAAACAATGTGTAAAAAAAAAAAAAAGAGGCCTGGGTTGGCTATGTTAACCTTTAATTAACATATCCACAATATAAACCTCTTGTGCTATTGTAAAAGCCAGGAAGAAAGAAATTATTTTGTTTTTTTACATTTGGCAATGCTAGGCCATAGAAATCCACGGCTGGGAGTCGAGGAGAGCAGGGTGGGTAGAGATGTGATCTATTACTCCTAGCTAATACGAGTGTCAGTTTGGCAGTTAGTGCTCTCTTCCAAGCGCGTTGAGCTGTGCAACAACGCTGCATTAGCAACATTATGAAAAAATATGATGGCACTTCATGTGTCTCGAAGACTGTGCTAGCCTTCATTGGTAGCATTATGAGATTGAGGGGTGACCTAGCTAACAGGTGGGAAATGGCAATGACTAAATTGGCAAGAATATTCAAATTGATTTTCCCAATATTACTCTTTAATTTCATTATTTTGACAGCAGTTCATTCTTTTAAGAAATAAGTCCTAATTTTTGGGAAGTGAAAAGGAAACTCCTTAAAATACATCGAACTAAAGCACAAAATAGCAGCCATGGCCCCTCTGACCTTATTAAATTCAAAAAAGAGAGAAACAATAGCAGATCTGCCCTGAAGACTCCCAGTCTGGTTTTACAGGAAGGCCCTCATGAAAACAAGATCTTGTTTGGTCAGTCGGGTCACGGTCAGGATGTGCAACAAACTGAATCCATTAAGAGTCTGTGCTTTTGCTGATTTTCCAAAAATATGTTCCTTGTGTTTAAACAGGAAATAATCTGAAACTCATTTGGGGAGTTATACAGTTCACAAGCTGATACACAGGTTCCTCTGGGTAACAGTATGTTGAGCAAACACAAGCTTCACTTTTTACATGTGACACACTTGGGTTTCAACATGAGGCCGAATGAGGAAGGCTGCCAGGTAATTTGTGGCACAACATGGAAATAAAGAAAGTACTATTTTAATGTTTAAAAGCTACAATAGCTTTGTAAATGTATGTGTTTAACAGTGGGGTTTTTTTTGCATGAACAAAAGACAATTTTTTGATGCTAATTCTAATTCCCCCCCTTTAGAATCTCAATACACTAGCGTAAGAGTACAGCACTGCAAATCAAAGGAATATTTTCCAGGAACAAACTGCTTTAGTTAATTTATGTTTTATTGATATGTTGTGGGTCCTTGAGAGGCTCGACCAAGCAATTATCAACAGTCGGAAATCCAAGGCAGCATAAATGCCTTTGTGGTGGGTAGGATGGACTTGTGGTGTATAAGCCCAACACACACACACGCACACATTTTTGAAAGCTAAGAAATAAAGAAAACTGCAGTATATTGGTTCTTTACAGGGTAATGACAGCAGAACGTACCACAGGCAGGGTCAGCCAGGTGGCCACAATGCGGTCAGTAAGCCAGCGGTACCAAGCTGGTGAGAGCAGCATCAATGGCAGCACCGGACCCAGCATGAAAATGCTGCCGAAGAAGCTGCCCAGGAACAGAGTGATCACAAAATAAAGGCCGGGTACAGACACCATCGCCATGCCTGGGAGACTGGGAGAGAGACAAAAAAAGGAAGATAAAGACAGAGAGAGTTTTACTTAAAGGACCTGAATGGAGCATTTGATCAGAGAAAGAACCAGATCAGCGAAGCTGGGTACAAGCACTAATTCGGAAAAAAACCTTTGGGGGAAATCAATATATGGAACAGTAATAAAAAGTAATTCCTTTACTGGACAAAAATGTAATGCTTTTCTCATTGACACCAACCTAAACACACAGAAACACTCATTGAAACATTGATTGGTCAGCAAAAAATCCCTGATTTTGTTAGAGCTAATTTGCATATTGCACCCTCCTGTGTTATCAGGACTGAAAAAGCAAAAATAGAAAACATAGTTAAATATGTTCTGTATCCCTGGGTACTCCTAAATGCTGGCATATTTCACAGGGTACATCCAAAGAGGAATTAAAGAAAATCATTTCTTACTTGTCAAAGAATTTTAGCTGCATTTCAGCCCAAAGCTTTCCAAGAGGCGATGGCCTCTTTACTTTTCAGTCAGAGCTTAGAGTTAATCTTCTGCACTTATGTCAGTGTGCTCTGAGTCATCACCGCAGCTTACATTACTTTCGTGTACAACTGAACTTCCCTTGACCACAGCGTTTCCAGCTGTAACTCAGGCTTTAAAACATACGGCTGTGTCTTAGGCCAGCAAAAGCGTCTGATAAATGCCATAAATGTGAATTACAGAACAGTCTATACAGGGGTAACATCAGTATGTTACAATGTAGCACTGTGGGGGTTCAGTGTACACTGTACAGTATGGACACGGGTTTACCTTTTTTTTTTAAAAAAAACCTTAAAAATTACCTTACATTTTTAAAAGGTAATGTATTAAGCTGAGATTAAAATTAAAGTGTTTTTGGAGCATGTTTGGAGGCATATTTAGGAGTTTTTCTAAAAATGTCCATTTGACCTGACGTAGTGCACTAAGAGGGTGAACCCAGTATCTGAGGCGATGTTTGTTTCTTTCCTGTCTATGATGCCTTTTCAGGAGGATTTTTAATAAAACCAGAATGTCAGCGCTTAGTTTTACCAAAGAATAAGGATCCATGATTGTTATAGCAGAACTATTCACAAAGACGACCCACATGTAAATACATGAACCTACACATTGGGCTGCAGGCAGCAGAGAATCTCTGGAAAGATGTAGGAATTGCATTTCAGACATTAGTGGTGTGCACACTGGCTTTCTAGACAACTGGCAGCACTGCTATGTTGTATTATGGCACTTTTACACTGGCACAAGGAAACTGCAAATAAACGTTTTTCCATTACAAATAAAATGACACGTACCCAAGCTGTATCCGAGAGAACTGAGCTGCTGACGCATCAGAAACACTGTTACCTGTACCATCACAGTACAAACACAGTGGAACAAAGTTTTGGTTCCTGTATGCCTATGGAAAAGTGCCATTACAAAGTTGTGACAGCGTGTGCTGGCCTTAAGCTTGCTTGTTTAGGATTTGAATAGTTAGTCGTTGTGATTTCTGATAATATGGTTTAAAAATACAGAATTTATGGTATTTCTTTTTTTGCTGTAGTAATGAATTCAGACGAAGTCAAATATTACTGGTTTTGACCACCCACATTTTATCATGTAAAGTTTAGTAATATCATGGAACCCAATCCTATCCAATTCAAATCTACTGTGCACATATGTGTATCTCTAATACATGAACAAACGTTATGGGCAGAATCTCATTTTGTACACAATAACACTACAGCACTGAGCCAGTGGCTCCTTATCTTGTAGTTAAAACATCCTTTAAACTGATCAGGCAGCCATTAAACTGATAAGAGTTTGTTTTCTTTTTTCTGTTTTGCATGCATGAGCACTATGTGCCATAATCTGCTATATGGAACTCCAGTCCTAGCATTTCTAATTAATTCATTTATATACAGTGAAATAGCTTAATTGTAATTCATTGTTTAATGGAGGTGTTTTCACACAATATGGATGTTTAGAGATTCACTTGCTGAAACCCTAACATCCTTTTTGTAAAGCCAGGAACACGGGAATAAGGCAAAGAGAAGGAGGAATGGGGTCATCGAGTATTAACTGCAGCATTGGTGTCATGAAACACATGAACTAAATCTCTGCAATGTGTGTATAAGTTCAGTGGAGAAAAAGCTGAATGAACAAACCAAAGAAGCAATCACACACTGATGCGACCAATGACGACAGTGTTATGGTGCATTATTAAAACCATGACACACAATTTTGTTGTTTTTTTTCTGTAAAATTATCCTACCATATTAAGCTTAACTGTAATAAACATGCAGTTTTAAAGAATATTGTAATATGTAATTTTGTTGCTTTGCTGTATATGGTTACCTAGCTTTTTATCCTTAGAATGTAGTTGTAACATTAGCTCTGCAGCTAACAGCTAACAACCCAGTTAGCAGACTACTGTCGCAATGTATATATAAAGGTATATAGCATTTGGGATGTGTGAGAGTGATGTGTGAACACACACATTAACTCCAGTGTTATTTTATGTTATTTGGACAACCGTGCTGCTGTTATTGTTATGGCGCGCACGATATCTGCCTTTCCCCTCATTGAAATGACAATGAGGAGTACCTCTACAAACCAGGGTGAATTTGAGGAGTCTAACAGCAACGGGGCTATGGGCACTGATCTCAACTGCTTGGCTATCAAGGAAATGTCCCGAATCTCACAACAGACGAAAACAACTGTCTTTTACCAGTTACGTGACCGCAGTAGACATTGCTACACACTGTAAACATTAGCGCATGGTAGAAGCTAGCCCCTCTCCTACCCTCCACCTTGCCCGCCTCTCTCCTCCTCATTATCATTTTAAGCTACAGACAGAAATGGCACGTCCTAGGGAAATCTCATTGTGGGACTGGCTCGTAGTGGCTGTAATACTGCACCAGGTATGAATTTCAGAAAGAGATTCCAGATACAGTATTAGGGGACCACTAAGACCTATGTAAAAGCATAAAGAATCAGCATGCCATGGGACCTTTAAACCCCAAACATGTGGTTTTACATTTGCAGTAAAGGGCCAATGGTGTAACCTGATTTCTGAACTATTCTAATCAGAATGGCGTCATTTTGGTTCTGTTCCATGTAAGTGGGCTTTAAAGCATTTAATAATTAATTTCCCTCTACAGTTACTCTCACTGTACAATACACACCGCAGCACTGCCCAACCCTTTGCTTTCTCCATGATTCAGCACTCAGAGCAAAGGTGAGGAAAGGCTATTATGAAATCATCCATTTTCCTCTAAGCAATGGAAAATCTGAAATTGAAGACGGGGTGGGGGGCTGTGATGAACTTGCAAATGAAACACGTGATCAGGTGCAGTCCTGCACATGGGACAGCAGGTCTGAGCATGTTCACACACGGATCTTTGAGGCCTCTGGACAGTGGAAAGTGGTGTGTTAGTGGAACGATGTTTTTGTTAGCTCTGAATGAGGTCAGGGGGCTACTTTCCATTATTATACTTGCATGTGAAGTGGAAACCAGGGGGCTGATTCATGGTTCAATCACTGCCAAGACCCTGCTTGTGTCATTATTCCTAACTTGCAAGCCTGCTCTACGTGTAAAAAGACTAGGGCTGCGAATACATTATTTTTTTATGGTTTTATGATTTACCCTCAGACTTTTGATTAAATAAATGATCAAACTATTATTTGATCTGTTTCCTCCTTCAGGGTCCATTCATGTTGATTGCATGGCATACAATTCCTTCTTTTATGGTGCAGTAAAACAAATGCCGTTGCTGTTGGTTAATGGAATTTACTGATTGTTCTGGGGAATATCAAAGCATGTAAAGCCTTTGAAACGCTAACAATTAAAACTACAATGATACAATAAGTGTGCCCATCCAGCTCTTTTTATATCACATTTACAAGTACAGTTCAATGACATAATTTGTCAAATTTTCAAAGTGTAAATAGTACAAAACCTTTACAAACAGCACATTACTGTAATTAAAGTAATTAAACAATCACAGGTAGTGCCATAAATGTTATGACACTGTTTTTACAACATGCAAAAAAAGTCTCAATGTCATATTTCTAGTAGCAGATGTCATCCTGATTTTAAATACAGATAGTCAGCCTAGTTTCCAGCTAGGGCACATTTGAATCAATAAAAGAAATTGTGGCAGCCTGTAGTGTAATGCAATGTTTGAATTATATGTAAAATACAGAGCATTATACAGTTCTTTTGGGCAAATGCAGCATCAGCAAGACTAGATATCCCAGCTCTAAATAAGACATAGCTAGACTGAACACCAACCTGGATCAAGTCCAGCTCCAGACATTTCAGCCCACCTTCCACTTAAGCAAACTGAGTGCCTCACACTCAACCTACTTTCTCCCATTCTGTTAATTAAATCTCAGAACTGTCATGATACAGGCTGGGAATAACAGCCCTGAGGCCTTTGGGAAGCGAATTCCTCTGTTATTTTGAAGTGATGAGACGTGTCAGTGAATGCAGGGTGCTTAAAGGTGACCCATCCCTCAAAGAACATGCTCTCAGT
Organism: Brachypetersius gabonensis; assembly: GCA_037577145.1. Lineage (NCBI taxonomy): Eukaryota > Metazoa > Chordata > Actinopteri > Characiformes > Alestidae > Brachypetersius > Brachypetersius gabonensis. Next base: position 19,725,678 of record JBBJLR010000153.1, read on the forward strand.
CCACTCTGCAAACTGCTGAGCAACAGTGGAAAAACCAGCAGACTTTGACCCCTGTACCCATCCATCCAAATCTCCATCCACACACACACAAAGTTAATTACTGTCTGCGTTGATGAGGGCAGGCTGTGGGCGCGGTGGAAACTCGGCTTTGATTACTTTTTCCACTGCAGTGCATGAGAACAATATCTAAAGAGTGAATGAGCATGGGGCGCTCAGCCAGGACACTTGCCCATCACAGCTGTATCATGGACAAATAATGATAAACCTGGGCCATAATCACAAAGCCTGCTTTGAGAAGATTTGAAGCACTCACAGTTACTCATTAGACATGTGGCACTAAAGTACTACTTCTTTGCTGATATCAATGTTGATCTTTCCCTTACCATGCAACATTGATATCACCATTCTTTTTTACATTTAAGCATTTAACACAATGTACATGCGAATACACCACACTTGAAGTGATATTTTGATACATTTATTGTCTGTCCATTTCTATCAAAGATGAACATGGGCAACTAAATTCTTTAAAAAGAAATATTAACTTGCATACATATCTGTAGAAAATGTGGGGGTTTTTTTATAGCTCCATTAACCAATTTAAACAGAGTATATAGTGTTTGGACTGTCAAATCCTCATGTCTCTTATTTAGGCCAGGTGGCATAAAACTTTAATGATGAGGGAAACACTTTTAACACTGCTAAGCTTTAAAGGAGACAGCATTTTATTAAGTGACAGCAGTTAACCTTGTTTAAGAACTAGTGATGCTCCGATCGATCGGCCGAAGATCGGTATCGGCCGATAATCACATTTTGTGACTCGATCGATACTCGTTAAACTTGGCCGATCTTAGGAACCGATCGCAGTTGATGTCAATGCGTGAGGGCGTACACGACGAGTGGGGACGTAAATGTTTGGCGCCGCAGTCAGTAGTGATGGGAAGTTTGG
>JBBJLR010000153.1:19741652-19753744 GCA_037577145.1 Brachypetersius gabonensis
GTGTGGAGTGGTTCAAAGTGTGCTGACAGACAAGGATCAGTGGCAGATTGTTTCCAGTGGAAAGAATTCTAGGAATGAGACAGAAGAGCTATCAGTGACTGAGCACTATGACCCTGACAATAATTTAAAACACACACACACACACGCACGCACGCACGCACGCACGCACACACACACACACACACACATACACACACACATACACACACACACACACACACACACACACTCTCTCTCCATGTCCATGTGGCTTGAAACACACAAACAGTTCACAACCTTTGCACACAAACATTTTTTGACGCAGTTGCTGGTTTTCTTTTTATCTGACCAAGCATTTCACCATGATTGCCAAAAGCCCATTCCTGCATACATCATTTACACTTTCCGTTGTCCCGTCCTGGTTGTCAGGGTTAGGCACTCATTGTAAAGAGACTATCACCTGATTTTGACCACACCTGTTGACCCGTTTGCTCTGATGACCTAACCGGTTGCCTTAGTGAACTGTAACATTGTCCACTGTATAAATAACTGCTGCAGGTGGCAATTTTCCAGGAAGTGTCTGACAAGAGACTCTATTGAGGTGGAATGTCAGCTTACTCTTTCCAGGAAGTAACCTGAAGACCTTGGCAGAGAACCATGTCCTCAGTTAATGTCCCTACAATGGATCCATGATCCATCTCTTAAAACTCTTATGTACTCATGAGCAAATTAGGAGGGCCCCTGCATATCCAAGCACCACTGTCAACCTTAAACCCAGAGCACAGAATCCCACCACTCTCCCCATTGCTTGCTTAGAGTACTGAACCGGTCCATTATTGTCTGAGGTTTCTGTAATGTTCTTACCCCTTCACTTGGGTTCCTTTAGATTTTTATTGCTTAGTCTAGAACAGTGGACCTAGAGATTGACTTTCCCGTGTTTAGCTCTAACCTGGATCTACCATGCTGCTTCATCCCTGTTACTTAACACTCCAGCCTATAAGAGGGTTCTGCATCAGCGAATTAGCCAGTGCAGGTGTTACAGATTGTAGATTTCCAGTACCAGGATTGGCAACCACTGGCCTAAAAAAATTATAAAGCATGTAGAATTTTGTCTCCTGCTCACAATGTTTTATTTTTATGCAGTTTCCAGTTGTCTCGGGTTCCCTGAAGACCAATTTAGGGAACGGAAACATGTTCATTTATTGGCATCTTCATTTTAATAGTGATGAACCTCCGTGCATCAGTTTGAAGTCAAAAGTTTGAGCACCCACAGTCAAATGACATGTTTTGCTGAAATTTAAATGTTATAATTCCTTTATGTTTAATCTATTAATACAACTTTTGCACATAGCACTTTTTTTGTCAACCCAATATGTTAAATTCAGCCAGAACTTTAAAAATTGTGTATCAAAATGTATTTTCTCTGTAGAGGATGAGTTTTTATTTGTGCTTAAATCAACAAATGATCACATTATATATGCGACTATATGTTTTTTTTCTCAAATAAATAGCCACTTCATGCATCTCCATGCCACTGAAGTGAATTTTTCCTGCTCAACAGTTTAAGGCCTGCAAAGCTTGACTGTAGAAAATGGTGGCTCAAACCTTCTGCACCTATCCTTCGGTCAAATGCTTTATGAGCAACAGAGGTGAGACTAAGAGAAAATGTCAGCTTGCTGCTTCTGGAGAGGATGTTTACACAGCTCAAGATGAGTTTAGGAAGACAGGAAGATGTGGTTAGTGCAACTAAATACAGTATGCCTTCAGATACTGCACAGAGAGAACACACACATGAACGCATGCAGTGTTTTGCAGGAAGTTGCACCACGCTGCTTTAAAACCTCTCGAACAAGGGAAGTGAAACCGAAAGGAGTTTCAAAGACATGTATGCTTCCTGAAAGACACATGTTCAAGAGAAGAAAGATAAAAAATAGCCCTCTGTAGCCCCCAAATCTGCGATCTGCGCCTACCTATATCACCAACCTTAACTTTGTATTCAACTACTGAGATAGGTTTTCTTTATTCATTTCCTACTGTTTAGGATAAAATGAAAGGCAATGAAGCAACTACGACTGTCACCTGGCCAGGGCTTTAGCCCTAATGTAGTTTATAACCAGGCCCAAACCTGGAAATGGTAACACTGACCATCCAGGTGCACTTTGTAGTAGACATTTACAGGGTGCAGTCATTGTGTCTGCCCACTGTTTACCCTGACACTTCTAACCATTTAGTCCACTCTGCAGATATAAAGTTACTGATAATAGTTTATTTGATGCTGCACAGTTTGTGGTGGTCCACTCTCAGGTATTTTTGCCTGGTGGACTTGTGTCAGCAGTGACACAGTGGTGTCTCTAACTAATATATATATAAACACACACATGTCTATCATGTTCTAGCCCCTGTATATTCACCTGGCCAACAAATGCCCTTGTAAAAGCTGGTCCTCATACCTGCCCATTTTTTCTGCTCCAACTTCAAGAGTGTTTACTTGCTGTCTAATATAATCGGTGTGGCTGGTTGTGTCACACAGACGATAGTAAGAGTGCATGGATAGCACATTCCCTGTTGTCAGAAGCCAACTGCTAAAAGAAGGGCTAGAAGGTTGCTAATGCAAATTTCACGAAAAAAGATGACCTAGTATGTTTAGTTAGAAGTCTTGAGCTTGTAACCCTGTGCCTGCAAAGGGTAATTGCATCTAATAAGGAAGCCAGTAAGTGTAGCATTAAAAATATATATTAAAAAAAAATAACAATGTGCCGTTTACATGCATAGTAGTGCAACACAAAAAAATCTAATCGTTTGTGGTCCCTGAATGTGGTGGGAAGCTGATCTACAGTCTTAAACTGTACACCTACATAGAGGATCTATAGGGTTAGTGTTGCTAATGACATAAAAATTTTCATTAAACACGTTCAAAGTGTACTTTAGGTAAGGATTATAGCTTCACAGTGAAACGGTCAGTCAATCTCCAAATCTCATTGGAAATAAAGAACTGTTTTTTCAGAGAGGGTGAAAGTATAGGTAACAGGGTTGAGTGAATGTACAGGGCAACCAAAATGTCCATTTTCTTAACCTAATTAATTCATTAATTTCCTAAGTAGTTAGGGTATGTTTCAAGTTATTTTGATTTACACTTTAATTTCATTTGCAAACTAGAATTTCATTATTTTGATTAATATTTCTAAGTATATTTATGGTGGGTTGGGAAAAGCAAAAGGTTATTTTCCAAGTGCTTTAGAGGAGGTTTTTTAGTCAGTTGTTTTCTCCAGTTTAGTCGTGTCCAATTCTACCCACTAATAATCACAATACCACGTTTTTGAATGCAGCTTTATTGGATTCAACGCAAATTGTTAATTCTGTCCGATAAACTAACAGTCAGTCACACTGGCACTGCACCAGGTGATTGGGGGAGAAGGAGAGCCACATTTTGTAGCAAACCCCCCCAAGAAGTAGTTTATTTTGAAACATGCTTAAAAGGGGGTCTTTCCCACCTATTTTACCATATCTTTAAATTATTTTTTTTTTCATTTGTGACTACAATGTTAAGACAGTGTAAATCTGAGGTGGATTTATGCACTGAATGTATATAAAATCACAAAAAACAAATGGGTCAGCAATTGCTTTTGAACAAATATTCAGATGTGTCCAAAGTTTTGGATGGTACTAGTTGTTTACACCTGGTATTCAGTCCTTCACAAATACAAGGAAAGCAGTCAGACTCTGTAAATTATGTTCAAAAATGTTTATTTACAACCTCTGCCCATCACAGAGAAAAGTGGTAATGAGAAAAAAAAAACCAAAACAGAAAAAATGGCAGCTATTCTCCCTGAGCTGTACACAAATACAGAGCGAACAAATCTACAGGTGGCTCACACAGAGGGGAGGCGATCCTCGACGTTAAAGCATATGCCCACACACACACAGAGTCGACTTACATGAAACCCTCTATACATATACAGTCAAGGATGCTGAACAAAACACAAATAAAGGCGGCCGGACGTCCCGTCTCATTATGTCAATATACAAGGTGCTCTCAGTGTTAAGGTGACCTTTCAGGACCTTTCCACCAAGGGAAAAGGATGACTTAATGGAAAAAAGGCAGTGCCAAGTAGGTTCTCACTGCATCAAATAATCCCTACATGACAACTCAGTGGAAGCAGGAAGACTTAAATCAATCTCTGCAAAGCTGACCATTAGCTGACCTGTATTTGTCCAATGTTAATATGAAAGGGAAGCTTTTTGATGAAAAAAAGGCTTTAAAATGGCATTATTGTTTATCTCCATGTGTCCAATTGCTCACTTTCCAACAAGAAAACTGGTCTGTACAAAGACATGCACACGATAAATTGTGGATATTCACAGTGAAATGCATACAAATACTATTTACATACAGTATTAGGTGAGGGACGGGAGGAAAGAAAGACGGGGGTAGGTTAAGCTAAACCATTTAATGACTGAAGAACTTCCAACACTATCTAGATCTTTGATGCTAAACATGCCAAAACAAAAGTGCCTGTTCTAACGCACCAGCTGGCTTTCTTCAAGTGATAAACTCAGACTTTGTGATCCCACTAGTGCTCCACAACTTTCCACCATTTATACTTTCTCTTGCGTGTCCAATACATCACCTTCTAAAAGGCCTTCGATTAGAAATTGGAATAGCCTCCAAAAGGATAACACTTCAACCAAAAAGGTAAAAAAGAAAAAGAAAGAAAACACTGGTTCAAGTCCAAGATTTTCCCACCAAATGTGTAGGTGGATCAGTGGTGGCTTTCTTGATTGTTTTTGGTTCATCTGAGGGTCAGGAAAGATTCTGGGACAAGATTGGACAGAAAAGTCCAGACCTGCACAGTCGCTTTAACATATCTGCATGTATAGAGCTGTGTGTGTATATTTGTGAGAAAGTGACAGAACACGATGGTAGGCATGTAAACATGGGGGGCGGGGTTCTTTGGGGGGGGGGGGGATTTGAGGTACTGAGGATGGATGCAATGTAGATTTCATCACATTTAGTGAACAAATGGGCCATATTCGTAACTCATCTCAAAGGAGGAGTGCTTGCTTGTCCTTCAGCTTAGCACCAAGTGTGAGATCGGAGGGGCCGACAGAGAGAAAACCGAGACTTTTAAAACGATCCTAGATCTAGAGGAATTCTAGATTCTAGATGAATTCAAATCAGTATGCGTGTGTGTTTTGCGTGTGGAAAGCAGTCAGTTTCAGTCCTTTCTAGTGCTGAGAATTCTGCACTTGTTCTCTTGGTGCGTTCCCATTGCTCTCCTCTTCATCCTCCTCGTCGTCATCCTCCTCCTCTTCGCTGACGATGAACTCCTCCGGAGGCCAGCGCAGCTCTCCGCTCTCCACCTCTCCGTCTGTGGGCTCCACGACGATGGATGGCAGGCGGTCCTTCAGCTTGCAGCAACGCTCAAAATCTGAGGGATCCGGAAAGATCTGGATGGGAAAGAAGAAAGTTTGGGAATGGTTATTAAAAGAATGGATCGGTAACACACAATATTTACAAAATCATCATCTTATGCAGTTGATCAGGGTCATGTTTTAACATGCCGAGACATATTTTATCACACACATACACAAACACCCCACTTTTATTTTTCTCCCCAGGTTCTCTCATTCTTGGCCTGAGGAAGACAAATAATGCCCAAATGCTCCATTTGCCAGAGACGGGGATCAAGAATATTTTTAGACGCGCATGTTTCAGTGACAGATCGGCCAAGACGCTGAGAGAAAAGACACAGAGAAAGAGGAAAAGAGAAAAGAAAGAATACTCAGGTCCGAGGAGAGCACACACACAAAAATCCCTCCTCATCAAATGTCCTTATCCGGGCAAATGGTGCAAGAGAGGCGGAGGACAAAGAGAAAAACAGAAAGAGAAGAGCAATAGAAAAAGAAATAAAAATGAAAAGAAAAAAAAACAAAAGAAAGAAAAAAGACAGGAGCTATAAACCATTTAAGAAAGAGAAATAAAAAAAGAAAGAGAGGCCGACAAAAACGAAAGAGGCAGATAAGCAAGTAAAAGAGAGCGGGGCCAACAAAGAAAGAAAGAAAAAACAGAGGGAGAGAAGGTGAGATGCAGTACAGAGTGCTGCAGGAAGCAGTATGCATGGCTGTGTGTGTCAATCTGGCACAACACGCAGCAGAAGTTGATTAAAAATCCCCCCTAACCCAACTCAAAGGAGGCACAGACCCAGCTGTGGTGTTAGCGGCTACAAGCTGCAAGGAGGCATGCGACTGGGACAACACATTGGATGCCTGCACGAGTGGACTGAAAGGAGGACTGCTGGGGGACATCCAAAGTAGAGTCCACGAAGGGCAAAATGTTGGTGTGTGGTATGATCCATAAATAAAAAAACAAAAAGCTGAAAAACTATACTGAAAACAAAACAAGGCCACCGGACGATAAACACTAGTCACATACACGACTCAAATGTAAAGTCTGAGTATACATTGTACATCCATTTGGAAAGCATTCTGATTTAAACAGACATGCTAGCCTAAATGAAAAAATGTAATCATTGCTACATATGCTGTAAACACACTTACTCTCCTACTACAGCGGAACCACTACAGTCTCGAGAGGGAGATTTTCTGGGTAAAGATTAGGAAATGCCCTCTTACGATGATGTATCTTGAAGGTAGGAGGATCCATTTAGAAACTACAAGGGCTTCGGGGCAGCTGGTGGCCTGGAGGTTAGAGAATTGCCTCTGTGATTAGAAGGTCATGGGTTTGAATCCCAAGACTACTAGTGGCACCTCTGAGGTACCCTTGAGCAAGGTACCATCCTCACACACTGCTTCCTAGGCACTTTGTTCCTGGCTGTCCCAGTCCCTACCCCATCCCTGAGCATGCATTATGGCATTTACATTTACGCTATTTGGCAGACACCCTTATCCAGAATGACCTACAATCATTAGTTACAGGGACAGCTACGCTGGAGCAACTGAGGGTTAAGCGTCTTGCTCAAGGACACAATGGTAGAAAGTTGGTTTCAGTCGGGAAATTTGTGTTCATTGGGTTCACAGGCAAGTGTTTTACCCGCTAGACTAATACCACCCCTTATTGTACAATGCTGCTGGTTTACTATAGTATACTAGACTATTACATACTCATTTAACAGGCAACGTTATAAGGCTCTAACAAAATTAGCTTATTTGGGCATTTTCCAAGGGCATTTAGTTACAGAGGGGCACAACGCATTTCAATCCTTGCTCTCTTAGGTCCAAGCTGGGTTAGACTTTCAGTAACTATTGCACTGCAGCTTGAGCTGGTCAACACACTTCATGGCCCAGACTTTGTACTGGTACCCTTACACACAAAGAGAGACTGCCATGGGGGAGTCACACAGATACATACACAAAATTAAGCACTTAATTCCTTCCATAAACAGAGTGGGGACTTGGATTAGGGCATAGATAAGGAAAGAGAAGTAGTACTACTTTTTATCAGTATAATCAGTAGTTCCAATACTTTCCCTGGGTTGCATCTTTACAGGCCTGACGATTAATCTCAATCCAACGGCAAAAAAAATGAAAGGAATGGAACACACACAGTCTGCGTCTTTAAATAGCTCTCCTTCGAGGGCCTGAAATATTCTTGTTTGCGTAGCTCGGTCCAGCAGACTATTGCGGGAAGGTTAGCAAAACAAACCCCTGGAATGAAGTGAGCGCTGAAAGGAACGAGGGAGCGGAGGGGTTTAAAAAAAAAAAGATCCCAGAGGAGCGCAGCTGGAAGTACAGGCCACCCAGCCTCTCCGTGTTCCTCCCTGGGACCAACTGAAAAGCAGTCTGTGAGATAAGAGAAAGAGCAGTCTGGGTAATATGCTGATGAGACAGAAGCATGCAGTCTTGCGCTGGGATTCGTTCTAACCTTCGAAAGTCACGAAGCTGAAAAAGATCACGACAAGGCAGGCCTTTCGCTAATCAGATAAACTGCTCTCCAATGTTGTATGTCAAAGTAATGAAAGAAAATATTCATATGTCCCAGCTACGTCCATGTCAAGCTATTTGCCAAGGGCGACTCACTGTAAGTTGTGCTTTTGGCTGCTTCTGGAGATCATCAGGTATCGAATCATTTGCAATCACAGTTATTGGTAGAATTTTACTGTAGGACCCCCCCCCCCCTTTTAAAAAAATAAATAAAATTAGTGTATCGTGTTGTATCGGCAAACCAAGGACAATACAGATTTACTTACTGTTCTAGAGAAGTGTGCCTGATAAAATATTTAATCATGTAAAAGCTAAAAATAACTGTCTGAAGAACTGTCACAAGAACGCAAAATTAATCTGTGGCTCATTTTTAGAGCTGTAACATGTTTCACACTCCTTTGGATTAAATGCAAAAAAGTAAATTTGAAAGTTATTGACTATAGTATCAGTTATCAACGCAAAACAAGCTCTATGCATCCATATTAGTATTATCATTTTTATTAGTATTATTAGTACGATTATTCTTAGCAGCTCACATATGCACACACAATTCTGTACACATACGCAATGTCAGCTGTTTCCCTTGCCGTGATAATGCAAATAGCAATTCTGCCTGAAGTGTCCCTGTCTAATTTGAACACACATATAAAAGCATGCATGCAAATCACACTGTATCGGATATATTTCCACTTAAACAGAAGGGTTATTTTGACCTTATTTTGGAAAGCTAAAAGCCAGTCTCTTTTCTGAAAGGAAGCCCACAGTGGAAAACCTGGCCCGGGGCTTTTTGAAATGGCTGCTCTGTGAAAGCAGTGAGTGGTTTCTTGAAATACTGAAAGTTTCAGTCTTTTTTAGGGAGTGTGTTATTTTTGCACTGCTGTAATGCGGTACAAAGGTCGTGCAATACCTGAAAGGTGAGGCGGTCTTTGCTGGGGCTGAGCCGCATGTCCTCCATTGGAGTACCACTGATCATCACTTCAGTCATTTCTCGGCACGGCACAAATGCAGGGCTGCAGAAACACACAGACAGAACCAAAATTACTTTTACAGTCACACACAGGCAACAAAACATCATGAATTATCTTGCCATCGTTTAATAAATGAGGACATACAACCACAACACCTGATGTCTCATATTAAAATGTGCAAACAATAACCTTTTCTTGTATATTTATATTCTACCAAAACATTTGTTGTAATTAACTTTGCAAGTATTTTCCAAACTCTATTCATCCCTTGCCTTTAAGAGTATGCAAATGATCAGTCTTGCTAGGCTCTAAACTGAAACTCTCAGTATGAGTGGGTGGGGTTAAATTGATGTAGGCTGAATATGTGAATGCTGTTATTTGTGACATCACAGAAACAATGATTTCAAATTATGTTTTCGCACCTTAGTTTCCATATGAAGACTGTGGAGTGAATGTTCCGAAACGCTTTATATACTACATTTAAACAATACTATTTAAAACCTAGTGTCACACCTTATGAGGCACATATTAGTCACACATAAGGCCCCCTCAAGTGTACTGAATCTAATCAAACATCTACATGTAAATATTTCAAAGAAAAATTACATTAGATTACAAATTACATTTCAGCTTCTGTGCTAAAATATATAAAATATCTGCATTTTATTAATTTAACAAAAAAAATGTTGTAGGTGCAATGTACAACAATACAATTCTTAGTATTATTTGATGGACAGTTTCATATCAGGCTATTTTAAACAGAGTGACAACTGCGACAGAGATGTGTATAGTACTGTCAAAATACACTTACATCATTCAACATAAAAAAACATGCAAGAACACTGTTAACTTTACTGTTTTAACTTTTAACTTTAACTTTACGGTTAACTCTACGGCATAACATCCAGTATACCACGTACGCTAGCGGCCCCTCAAACCATTTTTGGAGCCACAGACCAGTTTCAAAACAATAGTTTCACAGATCATAGATACAACTAAAAACAAAGAGGGTATACAGAGTCTCTGTAATGGTCAGTCGTCACATTACTTTTGTCCACGCAGTGCTCTAGGTCTCGGCTGGTTTTCGCGGGGGTCAGCCGAGAAGTAGAGCCATAGGCATAGAATATATGTCCACGCGTGAAACTGCGTGCCGTGGGCACTCAAGCCCAACAAAGCAACAAACTTTCAAAATAAAAGGTTTTGAAGAAAACCTGTGTTAACACATGATAAAATAATTGTCAGCGTTAAATAAATTATGAGTCAACACGATAATGCGTTAACGTGCCTAGCCCTAATCTATATATCCCCCCCCCACACACACATACATACATACATACATGTAAACACACACACACACAAACACGTATATACACACACTATATAGATAGATGGTAAGAATGTGTTCATGTATCATAATATTTTTGACAGTATCCCTTGTTAGCAGCAAACAGTACACATTTTGTCTCACTAATATTTTCTGTTATGTCTATTGCCTTTAAGTGCTTGGTATTTAGTCTGCACTCAGTGAAACATTAAAAGCACACAGAGACCGCTGGCAGTCAGTAGGACGCACCACAACTGGGCCAGTGGTTAAAGCTGCAAGGTCTCCTCACAGATCTGCACTTTGGTGGGAGGATATATATAAAATGTGTGTACATTTTAGTCATTATGAAAGTAAGCTGTGGGTGTGCAGAGCACTGTCTGTCAGCCCGCTCTAGAGCCAGGAATGTTCATCTGGCTTGTACAGTGAGGTCCAAAAAGTGGCCAATATTATAACCTCACAATATTTGTGCATTTGGGCAAACCATTATACATATTAGGGATGCACCAAAATGGGATTTTGCCCCATTTTTAGATATTTTTCAGATATGTATCTGCCAAAGCTAATCCATAAGCATGCATAAATGCATCAAACATTGGATTAGGAGAACATTCAGGCAAATGGTTGTCCGTCCAAAGTGAATATCGGCCAGTATTAAATGTTTGATATCCCGTTGCCTCTCAAATATATAGCCTTATAGGTCACAAAAAATGGATCAAACACACCAGCAAATAAATAAAAATACTTTAATTGATAATTAATAATCTGCATAGTAACAAGCAGTAGGTTGGATACCCAGTGACTGTACACTGGCTGCTGTTTACAGGTTGTCCACAGTTGACGGGTCTAAATCTGACTTTAATCTAGAAGTACTGACAACCACATAAACCAGCCTGACTTATCTCACTTGTGACTATTTTGATGTACATATTTACCGCATATTTCCAACATGATTTCCAAAATGAAGGGGAATAATTTGCATCCCTGTACTACAGATAGGACCTTTACCAAAACAGACACTGAAGTCAATCAGTCATTATTTTATGTTGTAGTGGTCCACTGGACTGGTCTGTGCAGGTTTATGCAAAAAAACTGTAAAAAAAATCATTTTAATGACCATTTCCCAATCTCTCTTTATCCTTTAAACAGTTTTTTGTTACTGTGCTTTTAATATGATTGTTAAATGCAAATGCCATCTGTTCCCACTGGCTGCTCTGTATGGTGTCTCATTCAAAATGCACTCTCTGAAACAATCTATTGTATGTCTTGAGCACTGCACTGTGTTGACACGGCTAGAAACGCCAATTCTAGCAAGAACCACTCCCACATACCACAAGTTTTTAAAAATGCATCAAAGAACGTAGTTACTTAAACCTTTAGTGAAATTCAAAGCACCCCAAATATTATATCATGCTAATATTAATATGTGCCTCGTTAAAAGGTGTTAATTTGTGAATGTCTGTTCTCTGAGCCAATCACAGGAAGGTTCGGTCTAAATAGGTTTGCTATTATTATTCCTAGTAACATGGAAAATTCTAAAAACCCCTTTCATGTGTAGGTGCATGTACATTTCTGATACTATAAATCTAATGGAGATTCTGAAATACACAAAGCAAAAAAACTAAATAAAAATATATAAATAATAATATAATAACTAAATAATATATATCCATCCAAACCCATCCCATCAGAATGGCTCCAATTTACGTCAGTGACAGCAAGTAAGGGCATCTATTCCTGCACCAGCTGAGTGTACACGGCACTGCAGCTCCTTTCTCACGGCTGTTATTTAAAGTCTGTCGGTGTAGTGGCACACACACACACACACACACACACACACACACACACACACACACACACACACACACACACACACACACACA
>JBBJLR010000153.1:19753844-19768984 GCA_037577145.1 Brachypetersius gabonensis
ATACGCTACATTAACAAAAGTATTGGGACGCTTGACCATTACTCCAACGGCGACTTTAATGACATTGCATTCAAATACATAGACTTTAATATGGATTGCAACTAGAACTTCCCTTTAAGGGGTTTGTGGGAATTTGAGCCCATTCATTCTGTAGAGCAGGTCAGACACTGATGTTGGATGAGAAAGGCCTGGCTCAGTCTTTGTTCCAGTTAATCCCAAAGGTTTTGGATGGGTTTGAGGTCAGGGCTCTTAAGGTCATTTTAAAAACTTTTAAAAAAGCTATTCTACAGTCTAACAAAAGATGTACAATAGATAGTACACTTCCCCTTTAAAGAATTACACTTGAGCAAAAGTATTGGGACACCTGATCATTATGTCATCATGGACTTTAAAGACACTGTATTCAAATTCATAGATTTGAATATGGAGCTGGTCCCCACTTCGCAGCCATTACAGCTTCCACTCTTCTTGGAAGGCTTTCCACAAGATTTTGGAGTTTCTTTGGGAATTTGTGCCCATTCATTCTGTAGAGCATTTAGGAGGTCAGGCACTGATATTGGATGAGAAGACCAGGCTCCCGTTTTAGTTCCCAAAAGTGTTGGATGGGTTCAGGGCTGGACTTGCCATAGGGAGCGGAATCCGTCAGTAGAAGAATCCAGCCATCACCCCCCACCGCCCACCCCAGAACGACATCCTGGTGGGCGGGTCTTGCCCCGAAATGCCAGGGCCGATTTTTTGTCCCAGTCCAGCCCTGGACGAAGTTGAGGTCAGAGCTCTGTGTGGGCCAAAATGTCTTGGTCTGCTGAAGCCTTAAGATTGCCTCAGGCAATTTAAGAGGTGTGTCCCAATATTTTTGTTCACATAGTGTAGATGTAAAGTTATTGCAAGTTACAGCTTTTTGTTTTCTTATTCCAGTACATTGCCCTTATAGGAGCCTCTTACATAATGGCATCAGGCAACTTGAACAAAAATACCAGTCTAAAACACCACATCCACTAACAGTAAGCCATACACAATACATTGTTTCAAAAAACAGTATACTCACAGATAATGCTGAAAGGATGGACCAAAAGTGGTCCTCTACAGGGGCAAGAATAATAACCAATACATAAACCCATCATGGCAGATGTCATATGCTCTCACAAGCTGCAATAACAGACATTTCTGATGATTGCTGCAACAGATTCTGCAATAAATGTATTACATGAACTACTGGCAGTGGGGACATGACTCATGTCTTCGTCTGTGGTTTTGTCAATGATATTTAGCAAGGTCCAAATAAAGTGACACCAAAAATACTGAGAATAAAGTTATAATAATATCTGGAATACAATATATTTACAAAGGCAGATAACATGAATTCATTCAAATAGACAATTGTTGATTATTAATACTTTCTTAACATCAATAATCTCAATAATAATCATTATTTTTTCTTATTAACAGAGTTGTTGAAATGTATAAAATGTATAATAAAATGTATATGAACACATTTTATCCCCTTATAATCATAAACGCTGTAATTGTTGGGATTTAAGTGTATATTTACACACTGCATACTGTATATGAATGCATATGTAGCCCCAATATTAACACATTTGTAAACTTATAATACCAGGCGACAAACATTTGTTTCATTACATTTTGTAGTGTTTCTTGTACTCTCGGCACGCTGATTTCGGTGGTAATGTTTATTTTCATGAAGCTTCAAGGGTTTAGTTAGAAATGTCATTTTTCAAAAAAACTAAACTCGGCGGCTCAGCTGACGTGGTCTTTTGTTCTACTTTTAACTTCTTGCATATTAATATGTTGTTTGTTGTAGATAACAGGGGTGCCAACTCTCACGCATTGAGCGTGAGACTAATATGAAAACAGTAGTATTATAACAACCTTATTATGAAAAAAAAGACCCATCGAAGGGAGGAAAAAACTGATGTAAATCAGCATGCAAAACAGACCCAGTGTAATCATTACAATTTATATGTATGTATATCTATATTTATATCTATGTATACATGTCCACACCCTGTACTAAGTAAAGCTATTAATGACGTAACAGAGAAAGAAACAGAGGCTTAGATAGTGGAACAACATGGTATGAAGCGAGAACCCCAAACCAAGAACCCAAACCAAACACTTTTTGTTGTAAGGGTAGGAATTTGGTGAGTTGCATTGGTCATCACATGTCTCTAAGTTTGTACAAAACAAGTAGAATACAAATAGCATGCAAACACATTGTATACATATAGACCAATGCTTGTCACTGAACTTATATTTACCCAAATTTAGCAGAGCAAGTATATCTATCCTGGAATAAGTCTGTGGTCTAGATTGATTTGCAAAGTGCCACTTCTGATCCAAAACATTGTTTTACAATGCGGGGATGTTCTTGCTCAGCTTTAAAACCCTTGACAGCCTACCCAAGTTCCCCTACAACCACAGCAACCTACTTTCCAACCAGACCAAATCAACCTCTCAAGCTTTTATTCCGAAACCCAATCCTAATAATCGGTTTCCTTGGGGCCTCTTCGGTTAGAATGGGGTTATGGACAGCATTCCAGCACCAAAACAAAAAGCTCAAGCGTTTACCACCTGTGTTTGGCATGGAGGAGTGCTCTTGTGCTGAGGACAAGGGGATTAGGTTTCCCATTGTGGAAACAGACAGAGAAAGGCCATCTCCCACATGGAAAAAGCTGTCAGGCCTATAGAGGCGAACCTGACAAGAGCTTTACTGTGAAGGAGGATGCTCTCCAATCCATCCTCTCAGCAAAGCTCTTGTAATTAAATCCCTACCACACCCTCCCCTTGCCCTCCGATCCAGTTCTTCCACAATTAAATCTTTAACAAATATGTATTGATTCTGAAATACTTTTATTTTCTCACCAAAGGAAGTTGCATTCTTTAAAAAAATTTGCAACAAAAGGCCCTTTTAGCAAAGAATGATATTTGAAGATTTGGTGGTGTGAAGAATGTATACACCGTTTTACCTAAAATATACATTAAGGGGACATTCTTTCCACACTTGCAATGAAATGAAATATCCATAACATCATTAAATAATTTAGTGCCAGCTTCTGCAACAAAAGGCTTTTTGTTATCATTTTAGCAGCATATTTTTGTATACTGGAACACTGAAGGCTCTAGGATGGTTTGTGACACTAAAAACTAAGCTTTTTCATGTCGCCTCATCGCTCATTTTCATATAAAAATATAGATATAGGCTCTGTAAAATGTTCTGGTACAAACATTGTTTTAAGAACCCTAAAATCACCCAGAGCAGAGAGTCTTCAATTTATTTTCTGCATCTCAAAGGCTCTTGTCTTCAAAAATGTTTGTGTTTTGCAAAGACTTATTGTGCTTTGTCAAATCTTTCTGAGGAACATTATCAACAGTTTTCATATTTATGTTTAATGTCCTTACAGAAGCCCATTTTCATTATAAAAGTCTAGCAGTGTAGAAACACTGACCACTTCCAATGGCTTGGCAATGATGAGGTCTAGAAATCCATCTCCTTCTTATAATCAGATTTTGGACTTCGTCTGTACTAGTTAAGCCACATTTCCACAAAGTGTGTCTTTTGTTGTCCTGGAATCATTTCCATTAACAATTAACAATATCCTTTGAAATGCATGGATTCACTAACATAGTGACTTTGAGTACAAATAATTTTTTTTTGCAAAAGTCACTATCATAGCTGTTAGTGGGCTACGAGAATAGTCCGCCATAGTCTCCAGTGGATGAAGCCTGTTTGCATGCCTCCTGTAACAGCTCCTTCCCCGAGGTGGTAATGACTTCCTTCTAAGAAAACAGAGGGTACATTAATGCATTAATTGTGAACAGAAATAGATTTTAACTGCATGCTGACCATTTAAGCCAAAATACACACAATTATCACTACATTAGAACAAATTATAACACATATGTCAAGGGCAGTTTCAGAGTAATTAGCCAATAACAGTATAAAAATACACTAAAGTGCTAACAAAAAAGTCATTTGTTCAGTGAGTATTCTCAGCTCTGCAATCTATCAGTCTAAGAGTTGGTGGAAGTGATATTTTATCTCATTTATCTCAACTGGCATAGATTTATCAAATGCTATACATTGAATATTTACTCATGTTTTGTTTTAGATGTATAAGGCCAATAGATTTTATTCAATATACCATCTTCACGATCTTGCCTACTTTTACTACCATATTAGACATGGGAATAGAAGCACTGCTGACAGTGGTACAATGTACTCTGCATTAGCATATAACTAATGTCAGACATATCACAGTTTACGTCTCTGTCTCTGACGGCTTGTGCAGGCTGTGAGATAGGTCTCCATGGTTACACAGGGGCCTGGTGCAGTGAAACGTGAATTATCTAGACAACTATGCAAGCACTCAGTCAGAAAAATAGTTACTATAGTGCAGTGGGTGCATGTTTCCAGAACTTACTGGCAACATCTAAAATCGCATTCTTTGACTCTCTTAAAATGTACTAGACTTTCATTTAATTCCATTAATTTTTGAAAGAAATTTGTTAATTAAATATATTTCTCCATTTTTCTGAGGAGATGTCAACTGTACAATGGGGGCATGCAAAAGCACAAAGTCTACTTTTAAGACCTGTCATCTTGCTTGCGTTTCTGACATTATGATAATTTTCACATGTCTGCATGTTTCCCATTACCTCCATTACCTCCATTACCTCCATTACCCAGCATTTATTACACAGCATGCAAAACTATCAGGAATCCCTGTGGTGTCAACCAATCCTGACCACTAACCATGGCTAATAAATACAATCAAGCAAAAAGTCATAAAATAACAAAATAACAGCAATTATATATTTATTCATATTTCTTTCTTTCTGTTGCTTGTGTAAACCGAATAAGCTATGCAGTAAAATACTCAGCTTCCTAATGTCTTTTTTTTGACCAGAACAGAGTTCATTATAAACAGCTCAATTTTTTAAACTGATACTGTAAGAGATTTAAATGATGACAACATATCATTATTTAGGTCAGTCCACTCAGACAGATAACAGGGTGTGTAAACTTCAGCATGATCTCCTAGCTTTAAGCTAGCCTACCTTGTGAAAGTTGATGAGGTCAGTGAGAGTGGCGTGGCGGTTCTGGTCAACTCCCAGAAAATTGTAGTGGTCCCCAGAGGCGTCAATAAGGAAATGCTTAAAACCATTAGCCATGCGATATGATAGAGTGTAACCCCAAATCCTCTCGCTGACACGGACTAGGAAAGATCCTTCAGCCTCATTCATCAGTAACTTCTCTGATTCCTCTCGTGTAATAATCCCTGCAGGGGGGAGAACGATAGCTGTGAGATACGAAAGAGATCTATAAAGGTTTTTTGTGGACATTTGCCTCAAATATCCACTAGATTTGTTGTTATTATTAATAAAAGCATTCAAACAGATGCAAGCATTTCAGAGTAGAGAACGCAAACAAAGGTATCAGGTGTCTAATCAAACTGTTGTATGGATAGGGCTTCAAATTAATTTCTGTTTCATCCAATAAGATTCACTTTAAAGGTTTTTCTATCAGGCAATGCCATAAGGTATGGTAGGGTTACTCATCTTAACCCAGGACTATCTATAAACTTGGCCAGTATCTGTGTTTCCTATCACATAAAAAATATCTGTATATTTCGAATGCAAGGCTAGTCATCACAGTAACTAGCAATAGCAACGATGTTCTTAACAGTAGCAATGATGTTCCAGACTCTGCTATATAAAGAACATAATCTCACACATATTCAAAGTTTGACTTTTACCAAAAAAATTAAAACTCAATGTTGCCAAAACTACAACACTGTCAATCACAAGGTTGCTTGAAATGCTCTTTCTTGATCAGGCATCCTTAAACTGGCTTTAGTTCATAGTCATCAAGTCACATATCTTTTGTATGTATGGGATCATTGTCCACCTCTTTAAATGGCCTTTGTCTGACTAAAGTAATGACATGTTTGTAAGGTGACTGTCAATTCTAGGCTGTGCCCATTTAAAAAGGAGGCGCATGAGCAGACTTCCATACTGAAATGCTTTTTCTTGAACGACAAAACAAAGAGGCACAGGGGCTAAAACTCAAATAAAGAACGAGATACTGGCTAAATCCAAACAGAACACAACTCGGATAACCGTGTTGGTGCACCAACAAAGGAAAACCACAAAGACAGTCTATTTATGCTGTGTTCTAAACCTAAACCAAAAAGTGCTTCCATAATCATTACCTCATCCCTGGCCAGCTGAGAGCTATCAGAGTTTTCCTGACCAGGGATGAGACCACACTCCCAGCCAAAAAAAGCAGCCGCTGACTGAGGATGTGACAGTGACAAATGCCATAACACTGTTTTATGTCTTAAAATAGCTAATAAGATCTGTTCCAGATTAGTCACATAATTTATTTATCCAACAAAGACTAGCCGTTTTAGGAATGACTGCTCTTAATAAAAGCAATTGGAGTAAAACCTAGAAAGAAATCCTATAACCAGTTAAGTCCAGAAGTATTTGGGCAATGTTGTATGTTTGCAATTTTCTCTCTGTAATTTCAATAGATTTGAAATTATGCAATTAAGATGTGATGGAAGCTCTAATTCAAGAGGTTTAACAAAGCCAGTGCATTAAGCTACCAGAGATTACTGCCAGTTCCTCCATTTCCAAAAGTAACTGGGCAAAGTAATATGAAATATATGTATTTTTTAATACTTGTATGAAACAAGTTACAGTCTTTGGAACTAATGTTGAGTTCCAGTGAACAGCTATCAAATGCAAATTCTTTGCTTTGAATCAACTCCAGACATTTATTTACTTAACTTGTCACGGATCAGGCCAAACCTGGCCACGAATCACCTTGTTGATCACATGTCCAGTTACTTTTGAGCCTCAGAAAAATCGCTGTAATTTCTGAAAGAGGTATCAATGCAGGAGGCCATCATTAGGCTGAAAAAGCAATATAAACCTATTGCCATTGAAGCTTCTATACTGAAGAACAATACAATTGTTAAACACCTTACAGTAAAGCTTAAATTCGAAACTTCCACTGTGGTTGTATACGAAGAGAAAAATACAAAAAATACATCACTGTCCAAATACTCATGGACCTAACTGCACAAATGCTTTCATTAAAAGTCTCTTGTAAAAGCAAATCACACTATTGTAATCTTGTCATCTTGAATCAAGCTCAAGTTAAGAAGTTACAATGTTTCACATGTCTCTGAACCAGCAGTGTTGGTGTAATTCTAACCTTTTAGCTGGGCGCAGCTCTATGTGTATGTACCCTTATCTAGAAGGACCCTTCATTAAGATAAGAAAGGATTGTGTTGAGCCTCATGTTCCAATGGAATTTCTGACACTTGTGAGCCTGTTAATCAGCTTTCTTGTCAATTAAACAGGAGTCATTCACTATGACCCATTCTGACAAGACAAAGCTGCAGGACTTGCGCCAGTAATTAGCCTAGTAAAACCTCTGAATTATTTAGGTCTCTTCTTCATTCCTCTCTCCTGACTGTTTCTAGACACGTACCCACACATAGCATTGCTCTCCAACTGTCTGTTAAGGAGTCTCTGGTTACAAACCTGTTCATTTGTTCTTCACTGTAGTATATGCAGGTTGAAAAGGGCAACCTTGTTTTCCAGTCTTAAGAGTGATAATAGATCTACATGCTTGCTGTGTAGCCTTTTTCCTGCAGAACAACGCACTGTGGCATGAAAATAATCCGAATTTTCCAGGCAGTGGTCTTTATAGATGCAAAAACTAGACAATAAAACAACAGGGCAGGAAAAGTATGGATGCCTTTGAACTTTAGTGTTGGTGGAGACTTTTGAGAGAACCTATTTTGCCAAAAATAACAAACAAATGGATCCTTTATCAATTCAAATTGTGTAAGCTTAGATAACCAAACTAAATTTTGCCAAAATTAGAAAAAACTGATTTATCGGAGAAGACAGTTATGTTTGGAACAGCCGAAAGTAAAAGAGGAAGATCCATATGGTTGTCAAAAGTCCAAAGTGACTTGATGGAATTTGATAACAAAAACAGCAACAAAATAAATAATAATAGCACTGTCAGCTCACAGCAAGTCCTGTGTTCAGTTCCTACCCCAGGTGTAAATGTGTGCATGAACATGTTTGTTGTCCAATTGTATCTACAAAGGGCTTGTGAGAGTACAGGTTTTCATTCCAAACATGTTGGAGAACACATTATTCGACTTCTTTATTTACTCAGCCTCAATTTCATTTGAGCATGTGGGCTCTTGCTTTGTTGGAATGAAACCCTGCAGCCACATCGGCCCCTTGTTGATATGACTGGAAGTGCAAGTCTCCCTGTACTCTAAATTATTCATAGACAGAAAGTTATGTTAATGCTTCTGTATTAACATCATTGTGGGAATGTGGTTTCCAGGTGTGTGACACTGTCATAAAGTATAGACAAAACATGCCTTTATGAAAATCCTGTTCAGTATTAAAATAGTTAGTGGTTGGCATGCACAGTACAGATCAAGTAGTCCTGTAAAATGTATGCCTGCATAATGGTGATGTACTGCGCAAATTGGGCAGGAAGTTGGACATACTATTCTCCATTCAGATTTTTGTAATTCCACCCAAATAAATGTGTTTACATACACTACCAGTAAAACGTTTGGGCACACCATTTTCTACACTGTAGATTAATATTGAAAACAAACACAATTATGAAGGAACATATGGAATTATGCAGTAAACAAAAAAGTATTTAAACAAAGCAGAATATGTGTTCTAATATGATAATGATGGACTGTTGTTTTTTTTTAGCTGGTAGGTTGTTGCCATAATTTGGAACAGGACTGTAATGGAACAGGATCACTAACTGTATACCAACACAACCATCACAACTGATGGTTCCAAACACATAATGAAGGCAAGAAATTCCACTAATGACCTCTTGATGAAGAACACCAGTTAATTAAATACCATTTTGGGTTGATACCTCAATAATCTGATAGAACAACTGGCAATAATGTGATTGTAATCTAGAATGTAGCCAATTATAAAAACAAAGGAAACTGTTGCATGAATCTGTTGCATGAGAAGGTGTGTCCAAACTTTTGACTGGTACTGTACATTTACATTTATGGCATTTATCAGACGCTTTTATCCAACTACAGGGGACAGTCTCCCTGGAGCAACTTAGGGTTAAGGGTCTTGCTCAGAGACCCAGTGGTGGTGCTGAAGGTAGGATTCGAACCCACGACCTCTTGGTCCTCTAGGCAAGTATCCTACCCACTGAGCTATCTCCACCCTACACATCCACCTTTTTAACCTATTTTAGCTCCACCAATCAAGTTGAACTTGTTAGAAGTGTTTCAGATTGGCCTGCTGTTGATTGGGGTAGAAAAAGGCAGCCAATTGGAGCAGAAGTCATTTACATGTACTAAAGGTACAATTACGAATACAGAATTTGTTCAATTTTAAGACATAAAATGAACATAAAATAGTGAGTTAAACAAACAGATTTGTCATGAAGTAGCTTTACCATGAAACCATGGGGCTATGGTGTCACTGTTTCTTTCATATCCAGCACGCTTTGGCTTCTGGTCTTCACAGAACCACAATATCACAGACTCCCGCGAGCTGGGATGAGGAGAACGCACCCAGGCAGGGCTAGAGAGAGAGAAAGATCAATGACAAGTGTCACAGGAAACACTTGCAGGGTACATATAAAAATGAATTTCTCTAAATATCAGTACATTCTGGAAGAAAATGCGACACAGTCAGTCAAGAAGCTGAATCTTAAAAACAAGGCTCGCTCCTACAATATTGTAGTGCTCAAAAAGACACCTCAAAATCAACCATGAACTAGTCCCTGATGAGCAAACTGACGCTTTAGTAGTGGCCCTACCAGTCTCCTTTTAAACATAAAACTCTTTGAGGTCTTAAAAACACTGGGCATGCAAGACAGTCTGAAAGATTCAGTCTGTAATAAAGAATGTGTGAAGATTCATAAAACAGAAGTAGAAAGATTCCTAGCTGGCTACGAAAAGTGCTAGACGTACATTTTCAAGGGTGGTGTCCAAACATTTGTCCACATATTTTTTCTTTGATTTATTCAGATTTTATAAAAATAACCTTTACTGCACAAGTTGCATTTAAATATACAGTAATCTGCCACTTTTCATGGGGGTTTTGTTCCAAGAGCACCTGTTGTTGTGTTCTGGTAAAAAAAAATGCTTATAAAAGGGCTATTTTATAGTAAAACCCTAAATATGCTACCAAATATGCTCCCATATTCAAATTTAAATTCCCCTCTGAGCTATGAAACTCGGAAAGTTGCGGTATGACAGTACTGGGACACTGCGGCGAGGTGAACAGTTTTCGGGGGCATAACCCCTGATCAACATGAGCATAAAATACAAATGAGGGCTCATTGGAAAGGTCTCCTGGAGATCTACCGAACTGTGGAGTTTGAAGTGCACCGCTGAGAAATTGTGCTTTGAAAAAAATGCTAATGACCACAGGTAATGGCATCCAGATTGGTGGATAAAATTTTTGAGGATTATCCGCCATCCTTTTCCTATGACCAAACCCCCAAGCCAAGTGCATTCAGGTTTACACCAGCTTCACACTTGCTGTATTGTTTAATTATTGTATTGTCTCAGATTTACATCCCATTCACAATACTGCTACATTGCTTTATTGTCTATTTATTGTATTGTTTCTGTCACCCCCTGCACTTTCAATGCTGCTAACTGCCACATGTGCAATAATCAAACTTGTGGTTCAATAATAGTTACTCTGGAAGGTTTACATAGCGTCCACACTATACCTTTACACTGTGTTGTCTGTTGTCTTTGTCAGAACTTGCACTCTTTTGAATGTTGAATTTTTCTATATATTGCACCGTGGTCCGTGTAGAAGTATTGTCTCATCACACCTTGGACCCTCATGATGTTTAGAAACACTGAGGTGGCATTAGAAAGACAGACTAGCTTAGGCATCATTTTTATAGATAATGAAAATATGTGATAAAATGTTTATTTTTGTTTGATATGGCTGAACAGCTAGACAGGAAATTCTCACTCCCTGCTGGCCTATGATGCAGAGTCAACATGCTCAATGTGGCCTGAACAGGAGCTGAAGAAGGCTGACTAATGCCACAACAAGAAGTGTCACAGCCTACCACTACTAAACAAAAAGCCAAAAAAGACAAGCATCGCCCGCCTAATGGTTCTGATATGTGTTATATAGTAACACATATGTGCTGCTGACCATTCACCTGTCCGTCAGTGGCTGGGTTGCTATGGTGCTGTGTCTGCGGCTCTGTCTCCGGCGGTACAGGGGTGGAGCTGCAGGCTGGAGACCAGGCCTGGGACGGCCTTCACTGCAGGGTGACGATTTTGCCGTCTGCTCTATAATGGCGCTGTTTCTCCTGCTAATGGGGGGCTGTTGTTGGAAGTGTCCACTAAGTCCGGCCACGTGTCCTTGCTCAATGACTCGGAGGGACTGGCGTTTATACTCATCTCTCGCCAGACGAGCTTTTCTCGTCATCTCCTCGTCTGCCGCCTTAGAGCGACGCACTAGGAAGGATATGCAGGTTCTTTATTTTATAATTAGGATTAAAAGTTGTGTAGGTAGATATTGACACAAGGAAAGTTTTACGTTTTGTATAATTTAAGGACATATATAGAATAAAACATGTTTTATTAGAAGAAAAGTGAAGAAACAGGACTTCTTTTAGTCTTTCATTGTGAGGTGGCTAGGTATCTATACAGCAACACCATAAACGTATGTAATGAGAAAATAACTGGATGCAAGTCCCAACCACATGACCACTCCTGGCTGGGTGGTGGACCACTCTCAACCCTGCACTGATGGGTGTAAAAAAGCCCAGCACCACCACTGGGCAAACATACCAGTGCTACACACTACCATGTCAGTATGACTGCTAAGTAGGGCTGCACAATATATCGCAAGTTTTTACTCTTTTATCGCATGTGATATTCGCAACATTCAACAACATTATCGCATATCGTATGTTTTCCTAATATCGTGCAGCCTTACTGCTAAGGGTTAGCTCTAAAAATCTTTGGTCAGCAGCAGTCCTGTGATCTTGACTAGTGAAGTAGAGGATAGCAGACAAAATACACATGAATACTGATCTTAAGCTATGCTCTGGTTTTTGGATTATAACTTTTTTTTGTAGGATGGCATTTGTTATTCATTCACTGCACTGTAGTGTGACGATACAAGACGACATTTTACTTGATGGGAAAACAGCAGGTGCTGTAGGTGGAAGTAAAAGGCCTAATGGGATTTGCCAAAGATTTTCCAGATGAATGTAAATGTGATACGAAAGAAAGGAAGAGTTAAATGAGGTACTCGCATTGTTCTTCCCACTCTTTATTATCCTGTTCACTTCTCTTTCGCTCCTGCTCCAGGGAGATGTATAACTCTCTTGCTCTTTTCTCCTCCATGCGTCGTACCTCTTCCTCTCCTTTCTGCCTTTCTTCTTCTTCTCGCTTCTGTACACAGAGCACACACACATGCCTTTCACACACCTCTGGAGAAACGGTGACCAAATGACCAGTCACTTTTCAATACAGTCTCAGTGCACCACACATGGCTTCACAAGCCTGATTATTCAGTAACACTAACAACGCGCCAGTGCTAATAGGACTGATAAATACACAGCCATGGTTCATCATCTAGGTAGCGGAAATAATTTGGCCGAATAAGTCTAACCCAGGGGTCTGACTTGTGGCCATTTGGTAATGAGCCAATTAAACTTTGTTGCTCATGTCGGGGGGTAATTACCACAAAGTGGCCCACTGGCTGGACGGTTACACCAAAGTGAATGTACTACTACTCATAAGCATGGGAGATAAACCAGCATGCTGCATTTTATTGAGTTGAAATATTCTATTCATTAATCTATAGCAGAGGGTGCTTAACATTACAAGGTATGAGCAAATTTTGAAAATGGTGATGGAAAAAAAGAAATTAACTATGAAAGCAAGGTGCTGTGGTCTGATGCTGTGGTGACAGATGTGGGCAAAGTGGGATGGTGACTTCCCTTGTTATGTAAGATAAAATAAGATAAACCTTTATAAGTCCTACAAGTGGGAAATATTCTAGGTGGGCAGTATGGAGTCCATGGATACATGATATGAAAAAAAGGGCTCTTGGACACATTTCCAGTCTGCTGACCACAGAGTGGAGAGATTCACAGGCTGCCTCTGCATTGGCCTGGCATATACTCCTTTATCAGCTCTCAGTAGAGTAGCTTTACCATCTCTGATACCATCACTCTACTGAGAGCTGATAAAGGAGTACATCCCAGGCCCTGTGGTGCATTCATGTGACATCATCTTCAAGAATCTGTGCATAACAGTAACTGATGGAAACAGATTATTTTGCATTTTCTTCATCGTTTCAATGGAAAATCCACTATTGACAGAGAGAAAAATTGCTGTTAACATAGTGTCTCAAAGGTTTGAACATACAAGTATCCCTTCTAACCAAACAAATGACTATATAAGAGATACTGGTGCGGTTATGTTCTTTTCGCCGCAGTTCATGTCGAATACTTCAATGCTCCATTCAGAGATTTCTGTGAAGGATTGGGAGAGAAAACACTTAAAAATTTAATGACTCAGCGCTATCCAGCAGTGAGGCTGATCTGTGCGTGGGCTGTGATAAACGAGCTCTTTAATATTTGACGAGTTTCTTAAGAAGATCTCATTACTAGGTCCTAAATAATCTGAGACCATCTAGGCCTCAATGGGGATCTATTGTGCAGATGATATTGAAAAATGTAGCCCATAGTACCCTGCCTGCCTTCCCTCCAAAGCAAGTTTCGTTATCGCCTTCTTACCCTCTCTGATAAAGTTCAAGAACATAACGGTACCCCTGCAGGGTCTGAATGAGGAATTGTCAAGTGTTAGATTTGTCTTTCCTCTGCCTCTTTTCTAAATGAATGCTAAGATGTGAATGCTAGTCTGGGAAACAAAATGGACTCTCCCTCTGTATATGTTGCTTACACCTACACCTATGGTCAGTCACTAATCTCAGATTACAAGAGCAGAGTGTGTTAAATAAACAATACACTTATTTATGGAACTAATTGACCAGGATAGATAGTCATCAAGTGAAGGTGACAAGTAGTCAGATGAAAGTGATCAGTAAAGATACTTGCATGTATACTGTCCATAGATGTAAGCAATTTGAATTTTTGCATTTACAGTATTACAAATTTCGTGATGAACAGACAAATATAAATTCCATTTCATTAAAGAAAGGTACCATTATTATTAGAAGCTAATTTGACATGTAACTGGGAAAACGTGTTGCCAACATCACAACGATGTGCGTCAACATCATCTCTGATACTTTTAATGTTGTACATAATTGCTATGGAGAGTTTTGTTAGGAATAAAATGCTAATTAAACTTTGTTCTTTTGTGGGTACTCTGTCCATTTGTTTTGTAGCAATGCCCATAGAAAGTCATTAACTCAAGGAATGCTTGGGAGCACATCATGTGTACATTACCTCCTGGGTGCTTACTGAGATTGGGTATTGATTATTTTATCTTTTGCTCATATCTCTTTGCTCCCAGTGAGGTGTGGATGAATCCACTCCATGACCCTGTTCATACAGTTACATATTTTTATAACATATTTTATTTGTGTCCTCTCAGTTGCACAAAATTTTTGCATATCTCAGGCCTGTTCTTGAACCATAGAGAACCTGTTTGAGTTTCTCAGTAAATGGGGAACCAGCTCACCTTTAGCTCCTCCTGTATGCCTTCCTCCTCTCGTTTGGCTGCCTTCCTGTCCTCTGCTTCCTCCTTCCACCTTCCTGCTACCAGTCGAGCCTTCTCTTTAGCTATGGCATCCCTGAACTTCTGCTTGATTTCTGCTTCTTTCTTTTGCCTTATAGAGAAAAAGGATGTAAAATTATTTCAATGAAACTGTGATACATTCAGAATCAGAATCAGAATATCTTCATAGTCATTGCAACAGACACAACGAAATTAGGTGCAGTCCTTACGGAGTCAAAGAATTATAAAGGAAATACTGAATAAGACAAAATCAGAAGAATAAAAATAGAAAAATATTATTAATATTAAATATTAAAATAGAATCTAAAATAGAAATGAATA
>JBBJLR010000153.1:19786243-19797848 GCA_037577145.1 Brachypetersius gabonensis
TGACTGAACTGCAATAAATGGTGTTTTTCCAAAACTCTTCACCCAGTGCCACAGAGAAGAGGGCAAAAAAAAAAAAAACCCACTGGGCAGTTTCTTCATCTTTTGTGCTGCTGTTATAGATTGTTCCTTTTGCTATTTTTTTCTGGCCAAAAACTTTAAACTGTTTACATTTATTTAAGATTTATAAAAAAAAATATATAAAAAATGTTAATATACAATGGTTCCAACGTTTTATGGGAGGCATTAAATGCTCCGTTTAAGTAAATTCTTAAAAAAAAAAAAATGTTGGAATGGAAATATTGCATTTCATTTTTTTTTGCATAGACAGTCAGCGTCTGGAGTCTATGTTACCAGCAAAATCCAAAGCAGAAAAACATTAACACTATTAAGGGTAAGTTTTTAACTCACTTATCGCATGTGATAGCCATCGCAACACTCAACTACATTATCGCATATTTTCCTAATATCGGGCAGCCCTAGTTAGTATCCTCAAAAGAGTAACAAAGTATTGAAACTTCTGGTTTCTCTATTCATTAAGCCAATTGTCATGTTAAGTTCAAGATATTCTGAGAAATAAGAATTTCGAGGAAAAAAAATGGACTGCTTAGGCTGGGCCAGCTACATTTAACCTCAAGAGTAAGTGAGAATTGTAAGGTCTCCAACTTACAAGTTTTTATTTAAGGATTTAACCTTGGAAGGGAATATGCGAGTATACAGAATCAAATCTGTCTGGCATTTGTAGAGCTTCTCTCAGATAGGCCTAAACTCCTGGTGAGGGAAAGGTCATTGAACATAAAATAAGACTTGCCTCTCTGCCCTCAGAGACAGTGTTGCGCTCGGAGAAATTTCACATCTTTATCTAGACAAACGGTAAAGGGGTGGCATTTGGACAAAATCTTTCTACCAATATTAGGATAGAGGTAGAAGACCAAGCAGACAACAACCTTCCTGAATGGCTTTCCTAAACTTAAAGTAACTTGCATTGAGAAATTATAGCTCTCCAGAGATTCACGCTCCTATCTACCATTCTGCTGTGTCAAGGCCAGTTCTTCACAAAAAAGTTAACATTGCCAGTGGTATGGAGTCTAACAGTGTTGAGAAAGGTGTGTAGAAGTCATGTGTAACATGCAGTACATAAATCCATGCACAAGAACATTTCCCTAACCCAGCTCAATATGTGCAGTGGTCTTACCTTTACTACAGCCCTCACATGGACCACATTTGTTTAGTCCACCAGACTGTGCGAACAGAGCAAGTTAACTAGCCAGTTAGCGTCATAAGCTGGCTTGTTATACTCTCTTACCCTGCTCTCCTTCTACATTCAGTTTACATTCTGGATAGGGGTGGAATGTGTGAAAAGGAATGTTTAATAATAAATAAAAAACATTTACTATAACATGGTGAATTACTCTGAAGGGGAATTAAGGGCACAGTAAACATGAGACCAGTGTTAAATAAGTGAGACATGAACTGAGTTTAGAGGAAAAGATGGACTCAAATGCAAAACTACAAGGTTCTGTAAGATTAAATGCTGGACCCTGAGCAGAATACAAACAGCTGACCTTGCTAGCAGGAGGCCTGTTGTAAACTCACCACCCCAGCAGTGGGAGGGATTGAGGGCATAAACAAAGATTGTCAAGGGAAGAGCGAAGAGCGAAGAGCAAAGAACAACCCCACCTCCCTAAAAAAACTAAAATGGTTTCCCAAAAAGTGTAACATGGGAAAATAAGTAGCCAAATATAGCAAGGAAGGGTAAGAATAGATGAGTGCTGGACAGATTTTAAAAAACAAAGAACTTGATATTCCCAGCAAGCCTGAAAGGAATCCTCAAGGGGGATAGGTCTGGCTCAGACAATAGAAGCTCAAGAGAATAGAGGCCCAGGAGGAAGCTCAAGGGACTTTACTGAATTACCAGCCAGGCTTTTATAGCACTCTTCATAACGGAACTCAAGGCTAACCAGGTGTAAACGATTGCCTCCTAATCTCAGAGGATGGGCTCGGTGTCTCCCTCTGCTGACCTGAGTTGGTCTAGCCAATGACCCAGTCCTAAGCTGGGCCATTACACGTATCCCATTACTAATCATGAGCACCTTCTGGAGGTATTTAGCCAAAAATCTTCATGCAGACTGGCTGTCAAATATTAATCCAAGTGAAGGATAAGTAAATTCCAGCCTTCAGTGTGGGGCATAAAGCCCTTATGTTGTGGTAAAAACAAGTATTGAATATTAAGGAAGTGGATGAAGATGCATGGTTTCTCAACCCACCATGAGTGTAATTCCTTGAGCAGTCTGTGGATGGAGCACTTTTGTGGACCTCTGGTCACATTTTCAGAACATGCATCAATGTAAGTTTTATCCTATCATACAATGTGAATCATTCAGACTTTACTAATAATTAAGGCTTGATCTGTGTAAACTATGGACATTTTCACGCATGATATTTCAAATCTGGTGTCATTCATCTGTAACTGGCAAGTGATGTTTGGTCTGAAATCACTACTCAATAAGGACATTTTATTCATACGTGCTCATTTAC
Organism: Brachypetersius gabonensis; assembly: GCA_037577145.1. Classification (NCBI taxonomy): domain Eukaryota; kingdom Metazoa; phylum Chordata; class Actinopteri; order Characiformes; family Alestidae; genus Brachypetersius; species Brachypetersius gabonensis. The sequence goes on from JBBJLR010000153.1 coordinate 19,788,779, forward strand.
AAAATATTCTCTTAAAAATGTAAGTCCATAAAGCTTTTTGAGTTATTTCTTTTTCAAAAAAGTTTCAAAATTGCTAATTTCCTGGGATCCCATCCTAAGGATCCAAATGACCAGTAGTGTTCTCATTACCATTCATGACCATCCACTGGCTTGCTCCCCAGTCTTCTTTTATTTCTTGCATTTCAACAGCTTTTGTGATGTTGACAGGAGGACTGGTAGACTGAATAACAAGAAAGTATTCAAGAAAATAAGTGTCAAGTCAAGCAGATGTAATCACTGCACGTACCCTGAAACAAAAGAGTACACATGAGAAATCAACTGACAATGACGATGCTGAAATCAAAAGTCTTGTTTACAGCCCAACAATGGCTATAATAGCAGCCTTGCACAAATGAAAGTCTGAGCCAGCAGCATGCTAACTGTGTCTCTACAGCTGGTCACAGGCTTTTAACAATCATGCCTGTGTGATTATCCAGTGCATTTTAAGGCACGCCTGTTTTTAACCTACACTACACTCTGAGCCTGAACTCAAAAGGAAACGTAAAGAGTTTGCACTTGAAAATATGTAAGAAAATGCAGAACCCGATTTCACAAAAGCTTGTTTTTACCACTACCAATTTACGAATTCTTGATTGCTTTTGCACTCTTTTAGTCCACCAACTAATCCTATAGTAAATGAAAGATCCTGAAAATGTTGTCAGTATAAAACGTTCAAAATGTCAAAAGAACAATGAATTTCCATATTATTTTTTGCCTTGGAAAGATCAATGCAAATAGGCAAACAAAATAAAACGGTCCATAATTTCAAATGAATGACAACATAAAATAGTACGTCTTTTAGTGGGATTTAATATTTAACATTTAATATTCAATATTTAAAAAAAGCTTAACAAAATTTAAAAAGACAAATTGTGAATCATTTCTTTATGTTCTGAGATGTTTTTCTCAAACTCACAACCTAGTATGTGTCTCCTGCAAGTCACATTAATTCAGTCACCGTGTCTTTTGGAGCTGCTAAGGCATTGTCATAAGCACTAACTGCCAACTCTTTAATGTTAGCCAACAGGCTCCCACATTGGCTATCACTGCACTGACTCCAGATCTCCTGGTGACAGGGCATTTGAGCGCACATTTGTATCAGGTGTCCCGAACAATACATTCTAACCAATTGCTTTCCATCATGTTCATCGTAGATAGGGCTCCTGACTTAAATAACCTTTCAAAGTCATTGTTATCATACAGAAAACGATTTGGACGTTCCCGGAGTTTGTAGGTGCTAAGTTGTCAGGTGCTACTGAAAAATTGCGTCACACACAAATGCCCATAAAGAACAAAAATGTCCAAAATCTCTTCTATTTTATGTCTTAGAAACAAAGATGGGAGACTGGGAGAACTTTCAGGATAGTTTCCACCCAAGAGTTGGTGGGGAAAACCTGTAGAGGGAGGGGGGCCCAGAGAGTGGCCGAGATTAGCATATAGAACAAACACTGGTTTTAGACAATTTTTACTTGTTGAAATCAAATTTTACTAATACAATCTAATTTCTATGGGTTAACTTGTTTTACGATGGTTCTGTGTTCCTTTCAACTTAGGCTAGGATTAAACCATATACATGTGCAAAGAGTGACAAACAGCGAATTGCATGAAACATGAAAACGAGTCAAGTGGTTTATCTTTCATAGAGGGAAACAGAAACCACTCTGTAAACATGGTTAGTGCTTATAGGAGTAATAATTGATTTAATTTCTTCATATCTATGTTGTATGAATTGTTTCCTCTTCAGATAAGAAATATTTTTACATGACTGATCTCACAAACACCACACAAAGAAATAAAATGGTCCAAAATGACCAGCAGAGTCAGGATGCTGTCCTAGCTATGTTCTAAAGCTCACCCTATTTGGTTTAAAAGCCATTTATGGTTTGAAGTCCTGAACGTAGCCCACCCTGGAGCAGGTTAGTTGTGTAGTAAAAGTTGCCATGATGAAAAGTTGAAAAGGTCTCTGATTAATCTTTACCCTTCATACATGCTGGTCTATTTTGGTGTAAATTTGGCAAAAAAAGGAAAGTTCATCAAAGTTTAATGGACTGTGCTTATCACTGTCGTTGTGGAAAACTTTCAGAATGATAATGGATTTGTTTTATCGCCCCGTACTAATGACAAAGATAAATTACCAACACACAAAAAAGAAATGAACAGGCACACAGCTGGATATGATGCAGTTGCTCTCCACCCTACAGTTTTTCTGTTTAAATTAGACCCCTGAACTTTGGACTGCTCAATATTTGCTGGACTGTTTGACATTTTCGGCTGCCATCTGTCAGAAAAGAAAAACCAGGCTGGAGGAAGTTGACACTACTCATGTTTGTTAGGTGTTTTTCAAGCTTATCTCCTGTTGGAGTTGTTTTTACCACTTTTTCATTTGCTTCAGTTCCATAGCTGAGAGCTGTTAGCTAATATGAGATCTGCAGTGCTGTGGGGACTGTCAAAGTCTCATCGTCAAGGACATTTTCTCTCCCTCTATTGTGTTTCTCCGCATTGTATATCTGTCAACTGAGCTGTAAGGATTGGAATGCTATCCCGGTCGTGACTTCAAGTTCTGTGAGCGAAACCCAAGAAGTGTAGACCTCAGTGGTGTGCTTCTGCAAAACAAATATCATCAGCATGCACAACTCTGTGAATTCTGGGGCCAAAGAACCATAGTAAACAAATGAAGAGAAGTAGCTTCACCAAAAGTTTCATTGTTAATTTGTTTTTTCATTCTTCCACATTTGGTAGTAAATTCAAACAGAAATGGTTCATCCCAATCCAAAAGTACCACACAAACAATTTTTTTTTGTTTTGTTTTCATTTTTCTTTTGTTTTGTTTCTTCCCATTAGCCCCTCCCCCCTTCCCTGGAAAGCAGCAGATCATTCACCAGAAACGAACGAAAAAGGACAACACAGAAGCTCTCCTCCTCTTTCTGCCATGGAAAGGGCACCCCTGGCTTTTGTGGGGTGGGTTTGATACTTTTATCTCTCCATTAGAAGTCCGAGCTCCAAGTGGATGGACTTGCCCAGGTCGTACAGCTCCCATCCATATTGACAGAGGAGAAAACACACTGAAGTACAAAAAGAAAAAAAAAACCTGGACAGCATACTACTCCATAAAACTGAGTAACAGATTTGTCTGTTCCTCCTGAAGTCTTGAGGCAGTGTTCGACTGTCAGATTCTATGTCTCATTTCAATAATAACATTTTTTTTTTGTTGTGTTTTTTTTGTTGAAACTTAGTTCTGTCATATCCCATGTCCGTATGTGAAAGTGGTGCACTGATCCCAAGGCAGAATGAGACATGTTCCTTGGCAGGGTAAGTCAGGGATGGTGGGTAAGATGTGGCGGTAGTTGTTGAAACCACAGCTTAGCTTGGAGAGAAGTGCAAAAAAATATATATATGATAGCAGTAATAAATGGTCCGAGCCCGCAAGACATGGAGGATTCGGCATAAAAAGTTCTGTATCATTCCCAGTTTTCCGTTTTTTGTGCACTTGTTCACCATTTTTAATTTAGATATATTTATAGCCATTTATATAGATCTATGTATATTTTATACAATTAAAAACACCATAGAGATGACAGACTATTTGGTTTCTTTTTTTCTAAGTAGAAGCTTCTCCTTTAATAAATGCATATAAATAATAATCTTTTGATTTTTCAATTTTGAGACTGTCACTCCATCCTTTTTGTCACCCATATTAGGCCTTTAAAGTGTCCATTAATCCATTAATCCATCCAATCATCCATCCATCCACCCATCCATCCATCCATCCATCCGTTCATTCATTCATTCATTCATTTGGCTGGCCATTCTGTGGCCTTGCACTGGAGACTCAAAACATGTTTGGGATTGGTCCCTGTGCCTCTCATTGATTGGGCTGTGTAGAGTCTTTGTATATGTCTCTGGGGTTCACTAATTGAGTCTCTGTGGGCCCACTGAGGGCCACTCCTCCATTTCCACCACTGTTGGTGAGAAGAATGCAAACTGTCTCTCTGGCCCCTTGAGGGATTGGGAGCGTGGCATCCTCCTGCTTCCTGCTGGCATGGGCCAGCACTCGTAGCTGCTCCTGCGCCTCCTCCAACAGATGGGTGGCCTCGACCTGCTTCCCTGGGGTGGCATGCCTCTCTTGGGGTGCAGAACTCTGCCCACTTCCGTTCGTAGTGGCTGTTTGCATACAGGATGCTTCATCTTGATGGACAGAAGGGATGATGGGGATAGAACAGGGCCGGTACGGAACACCAGAACTCTTTCCTGGGACACCGGAGCAAAGATTCCTTGAGGAATCCTGATCCAAGTGGCCTCCCCATGACTGAGAGGAGTGTGAGGCTTGCATATTGTGGAAATAATCCTGATCCAGGTTGCCATCAGATTTCATGGTGTTTCTGAAGAGAAAGAAAAAAAATTACTATGAATGTTTTGTAAAGAATGTAGCTAGAGAGAAAGATTAAAATGAACTGTGGATGTTCTGTAAAGAATGTATCTGAAAAGAACAATTAAAAAGCACAGTGAATGTAAAGAATGTCAAATGTTTACTTCATTTTTTTCCCTTAAACTGATGGTCAGCCAAGATATGTTTTTCTAGAAGCTACTGCAGCTAAGAAGAAATAGAAACTGACACCTCACCAATTAGCACTGTGCAAACTGCATGTATAATGTCACATGTTGAATGTTAGACCTACTGACAGTGGTTTCTGACAGGATGACATATAATTATCTGTGAAAAGGGATTGTTAGTTTGAATTTTGTCTGATTTGAATAGATACACTTCATGGCCACTTTACCAGAACCATTCTTTCCTTACTATTAGAGACTGTAACCCATCTGAAGCTGACCAATGATGAATGGGGTAGAAGGGGCCTGAAAACTGGGCAGCAAAATGTGGGCTAGGGTCTGGAGTATAGACCTATACTGTTGCAAAAAAATTGTGGAGCCCATAAAAAGATCAGTGAGTGGTTCTAAGAGGTTCTAAGAATGTGGAAAGTAATAATACACAATAATAGACATGCCACACAAAGTCAGCGTTCTATTACTTGCTTGGTACATTAGCCTTATAGTTCCAGTGCCAAAATAAAGATGCAAACTTCAGTAACCAAATGCCTTGAGGATAAAGAGAAAATTGTGCATAGTACTCATAAGATGGTTACCAGATACTGATTATTTATTCATGACATATATCATGTTATGATCTACATGCTTCTAGGTGACTGAATAAGCAAGTGAAGGGACAGAAAGGTAATGAGGAACATCTGACACATTTTCAATCATCACTCTCACTGAGAGTCTGAAACTGTATGTAGGGTTAACAAATGTTAACCTAAGCTACAAGTAAAGAAGGGATTATTTAAGTGCTGTGAAACCAAAGGCGAAACAGGCTGGTTGGCAGCTACTGGTATTACTAATGACATTCATTCCATTTGCTCAGTACCCAGAAGACACTTCTGATGCACATTTGGTGAATGCTGAGCGAACGAATGGCAAGAACAGACAAACTGATCTGTGGGGATTTCACATGCAGAAGACTTTTGAGGCTGATGAAAGCAGAAACAGACTCTCTGCATCTCTACTGTCTCCAAAGAACAGACATTCGTATTGTGTCCCTCGCTTCTTATCTCTCTGTAATAAATCATAATCCCCAACAACATGTGGCACTCCTTGCTGCATCAGTATTTAACCTTCTGTCCCCACCACTTGTAATACCCTAATCAGAGCTAAGTCTCTAACGGGAACACTGTGTATTAAAGAAAAGACTTTGATCAGTAAAGAAGGAAGTGCAGGGGATCATGGATAAATAAATGAATGTTTTTTTTACCCTTCTGTTTCTTGAGAAAGTGGCCTCAAGGAGCTTAACCCTGAGGCAGTCAGTTCAGACAAGTACCAAGTCCAGTTGTACATCACAGCACTCTAAAATCTGCCAAAAGTGTTCTTTGGAGTGATGACACAAAAGAACCAGACTTTGTTTTGGTTCTTAAATCAGTCATAGCCCACCAGATGGCACATATTTGTCTGTATTCTAGTTCCTAATTCATAGGGGAAAAGTCTGGGGGTCCCTGGGGGCCAATTTGAGAACTACCAGCTTAAAGAACGTTTACTTGCTTTTTAAAGGCAGTGGTTCCCAAACTGGCCCCCAAGGACCCGCAGATGGTCCTTTTTTTGCTCAGTTTCCTGATAGCCCCAACTCATACCCCCCATTAAAAAAAAGGTTTTTATTTAAGGCAAGGGTTCTCTATAATGTTATTAATGCTCACATTTTAAAATGAAAAAAGTTCTTTGAATGGTAAAATTGTTCTTTTTAGTTGTTTATGGGTCTTTAAAGGGTTCTGTATTGCAGAAAAGGCTTCTGCTATCAATCTGCTATGAATTAAAGACATGTTTTTGATTAAGGTTAGGAACAGAGGAAAATGTATGTACCTTCTCGGGGGCCCTGAGAAACACTAATTTAAAGAAACATTTCAGTAAACAAGATATGTGATTGTGAAAAGTCTTTAAATTCAAAGAATTGCTCCAAAATGTGATGCTATTAATGGTTTTCCTAGACATTAATTAAATGGTTTTCCTAGAAGTATATATACAAAAACATATTCAGCACCATTCATTTTAAAGGTGAGGAGAACTTTAATCCTTAATCTAGGGACGTTTTATGTAGCATTTAAGTGCAGTGCATAGTTTCTAAAGGCTACAAATTTGCCAGTTGTGTCAGCTGGTGGTCATTATGGTTTATCAACTGCCAAATGGGAATGTAAAAAAAACGAGGAGATGTAAGTAGTTCCATTTGTCTATGTATATTTTCCATATTCTCCACATTAAATTTATATTTTCATTCTCAAAGTAACCCAAGGCCTGCTTTGCATATTGGCTATTTAGGGCTATGTTTGTGAATATGAATGTCTCATTGTCAGCATATTTTTCAGACTAACCCAATTTCAAAGCAGACGGCCACAAGTGGCATGGCCATGCCCCGATTCCTCATTTCTGGGAGCTTTATTAATGGATTTGTATGTAATTTATTTGGAATTTTATGATTGGTGGCTAGGAATAAATACATAAACAAGGTCCTTGGTGGCCTGTGCGAGATTTTCCTTTGCAGAAAAAGTCATGATATTATTCCTTATGTAGTCAATTCTTATGCTATTCTAAAAGCACTTCGTTGTTATTTTGTTCATGAATATGCCACTAAATGGTTATGGCTTAGTAAAGGGCTGAATCCTCCCATGACTCCACGGTCAACTGAATTAAAAAACCAAGCCATTACAGTCTCTTCAATCAAGACTCCATACCAAGCCTGCCGTTGTTGAGCAGACAGGCACAGGTTGCGATTAAGCGGCGTTTTTGATCAGACAGGAGATTAAAGTCATTGAGAATGAAGCCACAGTGTGGAGATTTATCCCTTTTTAATGATGCACTACCTGTAATCTCCTATTCAGCATGTCTACCCCAACACCCTCTGTCTCCTGCTGAGGGAAGAATTAGGAAGCCTTTAACTGTCAGGAGTGGCGGGGTAGTCATGAACTGAAGCAAGTCAGTCACTTTAAGCTGTGGAGCTGGCCTAGCGCAGGGCTAATCTGTAATTTTAATAGACGCTACACGCGCTGCGGAGCTGGCATCCGACCACAAGCTAATTGGCAGTAGCGGGGGGCTTGTTTTGAAGAACGCAGGACAGCCAACATGGATTAGCACGTCTGCTCATGTATTACTCCAAACTAATGATGGCTCTTGCAAAACCTTTGTTTGTTGGTATGCTATTATCTTGTACCCACCTGCTATTTCTCACCATCAAAATACTGCATTCCCAACTAGCTAGGAAGAAAAAGTAATAGGTGATAAACTGGCAGGGGTCTCTACTGGGAAATGATTCTGAATGATTAAGACATTGTTTAGAGAGGCAGTTCAATTCTGATTCATGAGCTTATTCAAAAAGTCAGCACTCCCAAATGACAGAAAATGTAACGCTTTCCAGCCGTGTTTCCTGATCAGAATTTGGACGTATGATCCATTTTGACAGGTCAGATCAGATTTCAGGTGTCTTTATCATTCATTATCAATATACAAAGAGACAGAGACAGAGAGCTCTAAACAGACTATTAGGACAATGTTTTTAATTTGTATGTAATATTTTACAGGCAAGATACAAATTTAGAATTTTAATAGTATCTTCTGGTGATTTGATGGCCAGGTCATCCATCTCTGGTGTCATGTTTTAGTTGCTAAAAGTGCAATATGGTTGTGAAATGGCTGTTCAGGAGCATTATACATCAGTATACTCACACATGGGTAGTAACCGTGGCAACCAATGTGAATTTACGGGTAAATACGACTACAGCGACTACACAGAATCGGAATCACTTTCACTAACATGAAACTAACTAACTTTCACTAACTCAAGGTCTACATAGCAGACTGGGGTCCCGTGCAGGCCCTCCATGCTACACCAATAAGAGATATGCAAATGTGAAGTTAATGGCTTAATTATGCACATATCTGCACATACATCATTTTGGAAATATGCTGAGTGTTATAATGAGATAGACATGAGAAGACATTCCATATAAATAAAAAAAAAAATGATTGAGGATGCAATTGTCCTTTCAGTGTTATAAAAAGTGCGCACTCTAACAAGTTCCAAAGCGCTTCGGATGTGAAGACAGGGCTGAGGAAGACACTGACTGTGCCCTTGTCCTGTGGAACGATTACAGCAAAGGTAACCTTGTAACACAGAGCAGGGCTGCATTAGGCTGTAAGTGCAGAACGCTGATGGATGTTATTAGAAGCTTGCTCCAGCACACCTTACGTGACTGGGTGGCTTGGGTACCAGCCGTGAATTAGCATATCTGAATAATGACTATGTACTTTTGCTCCCCCCACCTCGAGGGAATGGAGAGAATCCAGAAAAGTCTGACAGGCTCCTTTATCTAAAAATACCAGCAACAATAATGCAGCGCCATATTCGCTCCATATTACGCCATGTTACAGTGATAAAAGCAAGGCTTTTGATTACACAGACACACACACACACACACACACACACATATACAGTATA